>CABFOV010006667.1:0-16000 GCA_902141375.1 Timema poppense | reverse complement strand
GGGGGGGGGGGGGGAGCTATTATTAGAAAACAACTTTTAGGAGGAGGTGGAGTGCTAAAATTTGGCAGACAAGTATACAGGCAACTCTAAATAATCAAATAAATCTGTAAGGGTGAAAGTCCTAAGAGTGAGTTGGATAAAGGGGGATAATGGTTTTAAAATTTTCCAAAACTAATAGTTTATAAATAAAGTTACTTATCAGTGTGTAAACATTTTTTATGTGGTAGAAAATCTAAATTTGACAAGCGTGTAAAAAGACCTCTCCAGAAAACTAAATAAATCCTTAAAATTGAAATTTATAAGTAGGAAAGTTGAAGATAGAAGAGGGGGGATTGTGTTAAATTTAAAAACTAATATAAACAGTTAATTCCAATTAATTTTCTTTATAGTAGAGAACTGAAATTCTGCAAACAGGAACCCATTCCAATAAAAATAAAGTTTTAATATTTTAATTTTAAAATGGCACTCTAGTAGAAGATAAGAAGGGTGGGAGGGTTAAAGACACATGAGTAAAAAAAGGGAGGTGGAAAACTATAAATTGTCAAGAATGTAGAGGGATCCTTCCAAATAACAAAATATGTTTAAAAATGAGGTGGTGTGAATTTGGTTGTTGTCAAGGAAGATTCATATCAAGGAAGGTGAGACTATGCTGTTTTTTATTGTGGGTGAAGTTTAAGGGAATGCAATTGTTGAGATGTCTAGAACGATGTCCAAGGATTCTTCGGAGTGAGGCAAGATCATGAAAATGCCATCGGTGTAGCGAAGCAATAGATAGGGTTGGATGGGCAGATATTGTAAAAAGCGTTCTTCTGATAGTCCCAGGTAAAGATTTGCATACGAAGAAGCCATGCATGTACCCATAGCTGTGCCCTTTATCTGTAGGTATTAATTGTCTAGAAAACGAAATTTGTTGAATTTAAGGATCAACCTAGCCAGCTCCACCAGGAAAGAAGTGGTAGGTTTGGACCCAGGAGGTCTGCACTCTAAGAAATGCTCCATTTCTGACATTCCATGCACATGAGGGATGTTAGTGTAGACTGTCATAACATCAATAGTGACCAGAAAAAAGTTCGTTGAAAGGTTTTTAATTTTGTGAATTTTGTCTAAGAAGTGTTTTGTATCGTGTATGACTGAGGGAAGTAGTTCTACAAAGGGTTGTAAGTGTGAATCAACCAGAGATTAGATTCTCTCAGTTGGAGTGCTGCAAACAGATACAATAGGACGGCCATGCATAGAGGTCTAATTTCTTGTGGATTTTAGGGAGGAGATACAGGATGGGAGTTTGAGGTTTTTGTGGAAAGCGAAGTTGAATTGAGTTAGTGGTGATATTCTGTAGGGGACCTTCGCGTCATTAGTTTTATTTTCCCCTTTTCTTTAGTTTTATCAATTCCCATTATTATAAAATAAGATTATAGTAACTATCATATGTTCGTATAGCCTGAACAGGTAGTAAGACATGGTCGTAAATAAAACTATTTTGATAAAAAATGTTTTATCAAAACATTTGAAAAAATACAGACCCTGGCTCGAGTTCCCTTTTATCCCACCTTAGGAATGAAATCTGTAGCCAATGTCCTACCCCTACAGATGGCAGAAGAGGGCCTAATCTTGTTCTTCCGTTGGCGAAAAGAGGCCAAAAATAATATAAAAGAAACTGACAAAAAAACGTTAAAACAAAAAGAAGCTTTGTAGGATCGTAAAAAATAAAACAAAAGAGGGATCCAGTCAGTTTGAGTTAAAGGAAGTAATTTTTTCCACCTCAATAGTCGAAGTTCTTCTATATGGTACAGAAACAGAACAGGAAACTTCCAAGTTCCATTATCTCCACCTATGATTGTGTATATTTTCTGTGTTCTGAAGTATGGATAAAATATTAGCTTTGTTTTGTTTTTATAGGTAGAATAAAATGTATGTAGAAAAAAGCTGAGACTTCAGTAAAATATAATTACATTTCAGGTTACCCAAATTCCCCCACCCTCACCCACAAACCTCGAACTCCACGTTTCCTACACCTTGGTTTGCAATGAGTTCGCAAAACCCATCCCGTTCAACTTATGACCTCCTTTATACCAGGTCGCTCTCCCCTGTTTCATGGTAATTTAATGCTCGACTGCCGGTTTTAAATTTATGACGCACTAACGACTCAAAAGAGTTGTTTTTTAATTAAAATCGAGCATTAATCTCACTTGGGAAAACATGTACGTCTTTTCTATACTTTTTGATGCTTGCCGCTACATTAGCCCTGTACGGCCCCGAGTAAAAAAAAAATTATCATAAATTTATAAACGTAATTATGTTGTATTGCCTTGGTCAAACTCAACCAAATATCCTGATATTTAGACGTGTTGAGTTTTGAACATCTTTCAGATATAGCTATTGTTGATGTCACTTTCATAAAAGTGATTTGTAAACATATTTTATTCTATAATAGAAATATCACTTGACTCACGTAAAGCATTTAAGACGCAAACATTAAAATAAAAATGAAAGATAGTTTTAAACAAACAAAAAAAATACTTTTCACAGCAAACCATTTTTAATAGGTTGAGAATATTTTTCTTGATTCAGCAACCCTTTATCAATAAATAGATCAATTAATATATTTTCGGTGACCTGGTGGTCTAGGGGTAAGGTGTCGGACTTCTGTACTGGGGGTCCGGGGTTAAATCCTCGGTCCCGGCACAGATTTATCTGATTACCAAACCTTTCCTTCACCTCTGACAAGACATCATGTGTGTGAGGGGGAATGCCAGGCTTCCACCGTGGTTCGGATCTCACGTTAAACTGTAGGTCCTCCATTTCATCTCACAATCACCCTACCATTACACATTAGCGTAAGTGCGTACAACCCGAACGGGTAGTAAGACGCGGTGCTAATAATAATAATAAATATATTTTCAATTTTTTAGTTTTATAGCTAAACCTTAAATTATGGCGATATGCGTATCACTCGTGGAAAATAGGAAAATAAATATAAATTATATCGGCATTATTACAAAATGAGAGAATAAATAAATTATTACGAAAATCACAATGTAGAAAACCAATAGATCCGACTGGGGCTCGAAGTCGGATCCTGACTTCCCAAGCCAGATTCCGGAATACAAAGTACTACACAAGCCTTTCAGATTCTCACACCCTTGACTGAAACGCCACAATACGACCGAGGTGAATCTTTGGGGCACCTATTAAACCGATTAACCGGGTATTAGATACACTATTATGCTTGGAACAGAAGACGTTTCGAAGTAGTGCGGTTTTCTGTAGCCTTCCCTAGACAACAGTAAAATTGGGATCAATGAAAGAGTTCTTTCGTTTTAAATTTATTATTTTTCAATTTTATTGCATGCTTTAAAATTTGGCGTGGTTGCTTAACTGGCCTTAATTCCAATGTCTTCAAATGAAGACTTCAAATTAACACACTACATTGCGACACCTAGTTCGAACTGTTTTATCAAAATTACGTGTTTATCCGTGGTGTAAGATTTTATCTATGGGGTAAAATGGTCTCTAAAGATTTCTAATTAGTTAGAGATGAGACAGAATCTTAAGTGGCGACTTCAACCTTAGAGTGCCATTTTGACTATTTATTGGAAACATTTATTGATAACAAGAATAAGAAAAACTTACATCGCATAATTGTTTGAAATATTAATTAAGTGAATGGCTATAAAATGGAAAAAAAAGGCTAAGTTTTAATGAAATACTTAGAATCTATTTTTCTAAGAAAATGTTAATTTTGGTCTTGGTAATATTCCCTTATTTATAAGATCAGGATGATATAATTAGGTCAACGTCATTTTATGAGCAACTATTTTGTAGTCTACTAATGAACGTTGTCATTGTTTGAAATCAGTCTCACATTAATTTGGATAAAGTAATGTGAAAATGAAGATCATCTGGTGAATACTTATGAAGCAATGGTAGGACGGACATTTATATGTCCAATACGATAAGACATACATTCACAACAAGGAATATACATTAATAAATATATTTTAAATATACAAAAAAACTGGAAGAAGCCAAAATAAGACCGCGTGGGACTATTATTATTATTATTATTATTATTATTATTATTATTATTAGCAACGCGTCTTAATACCCGTTCGGATTATACGCACTTGCGCTAATGTGTAATGGTAGGGTGATTGTGAGATGAAATGGAGGACCCACAGTTTAACGTGGGATACGAACCACGGTGGAGGCCTGGCATTCCACACTTTCACAAGTTGTGATTAATACACGTCTTGTCAGAGGTGAAGGAAGGGTTTGGCAATCAGCTAAATCTGTGCCGGGACCGAGGATCGAACCCCGGATCCCCAGCACAGAAGTCTGACACCTTACCCATAGACCACCAGGTCACCCAGGAATGAATGTATACCGGACTTAGACATGCCCTCGAATATCTCAGTTGGTAAAGTAAACTAAAGGTCAGGTTATGTGCCAGTTTCATTGTCAGACTTAGTACGCGTCAAGTGTGGTGATGTACTACGAGTAAATACAAGATAACACCTACTTAGACCAGAAATGAATTGGCAAGTTTCACATTTTAAACTAGCCCATTCATTTCTGGTCTAGATAGGTGTCATGTATTTAGTATAGCACCGCAATTGAGGCCTATTCACTCTGACTATGAAACTGGCCCTAAGCCAAAGATGAGGGTGCTCAAATCACTCCCCATGCAATTTTTTCCAACAAAAAATTTAAATCATGTTTAGGGAAATAACTTTTAAGAAGAAATCACATTGTAAACGGAACTAAAGACACAAATTATTTTATTCCATAATATGCAACGTTGTGGAATTTTGAGCGCATGGACACTTTTAAATTAGTTTGTAAATTGTGTTATAAGGCGAATATTACGTGCGCGACAAATTCCTCCAAATTATAACTAACTCGATGATATAATTCCTCGCGAATGACGAGGGGAGGAAGGCGGTGCATTTAGCAGTCATGATCTGGTGTGAAACAAGTGAATATAATGACTGCCAAGTCCATGGGGGGTATTATGATGCCTCAAAGCCACGAAGCAGGAGGCGAGGGGGGGAGGGAGGATCAATCCAACCAAGGTCACCGCCACCGACGTTGGTCGAATTATACACTGGTCAACACCACCATCAATTCATCACAGGCGCGCCGTAGTCGGGTCATAGAGCATTGAATGCGCCAGGCGGGTGGCACCCATGCGAAGTCCCTTTCTCCTTTCCCACAGCACTAGACCGTATTATTATAGTGTTTGGCGTTGAATGGGTTGTCCTATCCAGCTGGGGAACATTCATTCCCATCAGTATCGTCCATGCAAGAAGGCGCGAAAGCTAATTGCAGTGCCAGAAGGTGCAAGGCGGAGAGAAAGACAGAAACTAAACAGAGTTGAGTAGGTACGCGCACACACCGTGGAGTTAGGCAATGGCTGGTATATTTAATAAGCCCATTTCCGTTAATTGAAATTACGAGAAAGCGACTGAACTTATTTTGGCGAACAACCACTCATTTTAAAGGTTAGGGGACCAGGATGTCACCAAAAATGGAAAATTCCACAAAAACCCCGAGTTCACTTGTGAATGTCAACAGCTCTTTGCCCTGTCGAGTGCAACTCTAAAACCTATATCGTGGAATAGTGGGTGGGAGGGTGAAAAGCATGGCGTGGCTTCACAACCTACCAAAGTAACCTTCCGCGCCAACAAGAACAGATGGATCACGAGAACCGTAGATGACGCTAGCTACCGGACAGGTCTTGTGGAAAAATCATACGTTTGAAATATCAATTTTCTCGAGAACGAGTGATATTTTTATGTTAATATTTTCAACACCCCTTTTAAGATAATGTATCGATGTTTCTTAATTGTTACATTTTCTTATTTTTTGTTATGAAGTCGGCACTTTAATATTGAAAAATGTCAATTTTATAGATATTTGATCACTGTTAAAATTATGGAGGAGAGGTGTATATTAAAAGTATAACTTAATCAACATGCTTCTATTCTTGAACAAACCGTTTGCGAAAAGAAAATGGCAAAATAATTTAAAAAATCTTGAAGATAACCGTTTGTTCCCACGGCTCTGCATTATCACGCCAAATGAAAAGGGCCTATCGTCTTGAAAATAATAACGCAATTTTCACATAATTTATCTAAGTGAAAAATGGCAACCTGGGAACGAGAATCGAACCCAGGACCTTGGCTTTTAATTCATCCTTAATGCCTATAACTATTAGAACTAGGCTTAATGGAGTCTTAGAAAAAGTATAGCTACTAACACAATCGTAATTTAAAAATATGTTGAATCTATTAAAGCAGAATTTATTGTTACAAAACAAGCTTCCAATCCTTTGAGTACTTCAACATGACCCACCACGGATAGAACACCCTCTCTTTCCCAACCCTACCAACAAAAAAATCTATACGTCGAAAATGCAGCAATCTGTAATTTTAAAATGGATTCTAAAAATAAATTAGAATCGATACAAACAATTTCCGTTCAATTTTAAACATGACCATCGTATTATAATAGTCCAAGCAGTGAAATATTTTGCGAGACTGCACGTTGAAACTATATATATATATTTAAAACATCGCCCATTGTAGGCCTACCTGTAAAACAGGAAGTTTGGTGATGCGAAAAGAATGGCGTGTAATTGATAGGTCAGCAATCGGAAGCACGTGGACAAACCATGGAATTAAAGAATTTTGCAGCTCTGAAAGCACTTCTTCCCTCCCATCCCCTTCAAAGAATATCGTCAATTACCAGGATGTAAACAAAAGATTGCTCATCAAGTTATAGTTGAATGTTTTTATCTTACCAGGTACTTACACCAGTGATCTTGCGGTACAAGGCGTCAAGCTCGCAATAGACTGGATCGCATGTGTCGCAAAGGTCAAGGGTCTAATTTTGAGTTGGTGCACAAGGGGATGATTTATAGATGTGATTTTACCAACCCCTTCCCAAGCTAATTTGCCTGCAGCCCCTCTTAGCTATCATATTTTAATAATCGTTAGTAATCTTAATGTCGAATGCGCTAATTTTTTTATTTTTTAAGTGAAAGAGTGGCTACGAAACGTTTACTATAAAATTCCCTGACGGCAAAGAATTCCCTGAATTTTCCCATGTATGTAGTCACCATGAAGTATTACTAGGCCTATATGGGTAATAAAACAAAGCAATACGCGGATTCTGAATTAATGAAGATCAGTGTTTCTCAATCTTTTTACGAGGGTAGCACCCTTTGATACATCCTCTATATTTCACGGCTCCCCGCTATGAAACGTCCTTATGTCTAGAAGTTATCAATTTGGGGAGTCGCCTCGGTGGCGTAGTTGGCTAACGCGCTTATCGTGTTGAGCTCGACTGCTGAGGACGGGGAGATCGAGGTTTTAATCTCGGTCGGGTGAACTGGGGGTTGTTTTTCCTAAATGGTTTTACACTCTCCCTCCACGCATATGCAGGTTCACTTCCTCTAATTCAACCTTTCCAATTCCTAATCCATTAACGTAATTAGTACTTAAAGCGTATAACCCGAACGGGTAGTAAGACGCGGTGGTAAATATTATTATTATTAATTTAGGGAGTCCTTAGTATAAGACATAGGCCAACTTGAAATTAAAGTACTTTTTAACTAATTCAAATTTACTGTGCGAACACTTAAATTAATACAGAGACATGTTTTGTACAATATTTGTGAACTTTTATTTAAATTTATCCCTATGGAACTATCACGGGCTCACAACGTGCCCCAGCACCCCCTTTTAGGAACATTGGCCTGAAATAAAACCAGGTTCCCCAGAGCTGGTAGTTAGTTGGCTGGCCTCCCTCTTAACGTCTAGGCCTTGAATATTTGATAGAAAATTGGCAGGATATAAAACGCCTTCTAAACACTTATTAGCATCCCTCTTTTTTTTATTGGACTCCAAATACTTTCGGCAACTGTTTAGTGTTGATTTTTTCTTTACTAACGACACGTGAAGTGTCGAATCTCTAGTGTGTGTTGTTTCAGCTATAGTGACAATAAGACAGAACCAAATTATTAAATTATGTCATCCCAGGCATTCTGTTTATCTATTTTAACTCTATATGGATCACTAGTATATATTAATCAATTTATAAATTTATTAACTCACGTATTAATCTCCTAATATACGTATCCATTTCCTAATCCACGTATAAATTTACTAATCCTGGTATCGGTCTCCTAATCCCCGTATCGAGTTCCTGTTCCACGTATCGTTCTCCTAATCAAAGTATCAATCTTCTAATCCACGTATACTTTCCTAATCCACCTATGTATCTCTTAATAAACGTATTATCCTTTTATTCACCGTTTCAATGTATTGAAACCCTTATTATATATTATATTTAAATTTTCTCTGATAGACATATTATTTTTCAAAATTCGGATTCGAATGTAAATTGGCGATTTGGATTCGTAAAATAGTGGATTCCACACAGCTCTAGTAAAAACACCTTTTTATTCTAGTCATGTAAATTTAATATATATTAATCCACGTATTGATTTTTTAAACCATGTAATTGTCAAATATCTTCTTTGACATGTTTACAAAAAAATCATGAACGCAATACTGAAAGCTGACTGTAATTCCGATAAATAGCGTTCATGTTACCTAGCCCATCCTCTACTAAAGTTCGTTCACGGTAGGAGTTTACCTGTGAAAGGACTTTTTTCCCTAACAGAACTCTATTATATAGTAGGATATTGGTAAGAAAACAGACCTTTCAGAGGTAAACTCCTACCGTGAATGAAGTATAGGGGTTCCTAGAAACGCAATGGCATTGTTACTGCCCTACAACAGTTTTAATGCTACGTTTGTACAGGTACCTAAAACATTAAAAATATCTAGGGACAGACTATCGCCAAGTGTCCTTGTGATTGTGAACGGTTTCATTGAACAAAATGCTTTTATAAAAATGAGCGACGACAAAAAATATTGCAACGACAAACTGTCATCAGTGTGAACAGGCCCTTAGTCTCAATTATTACTCCTCAAGTCTTCAGACACAAATATCCTCACACGGGCTCCATGGAGACCTTGAAATGAACCAGTGCTCTCAATCACTGCGTAACTAGAGCTTCATATAAATAAAAAAAGAACTGTTTAATATTCTAAAGAACTGAGGAAAATAAAACGAAACTTGGTAAAACAAGAAGTAACGTTCGCCATCATTATAATTAAACGTATCCCGTCCATCCCTTTACTACCGTTGTTTTTTCTGGGGGGGAAATATTGTAATTATGAAGATAAAAAGGTTTTTCTCAAACTCAGTTTATTTTGCTCCTTCACTTATTGCAGTTAAAAAAAAACATGTATCAACAATTTTTGTTATATATATATATAACTTCAAAGCTAAACATTTTTATTCGTTCAAGTAAAACCAGTCACGAGATGGGAGACCGGTTGCTCCCTCAGCATCATAGACTTGTTAAAGCAAATAAGACTAATATTTTTAGTAGATTTATGTATCCGCTTGCACCTCCGGGACGATGCAAGTGAAACAAACAAGTGCGAGCGCAGTTCGTCACGGCGTGTCGTCGAACCCAGTCGAGCGACGAGAGAGACGCTCCGAACGAGACCGGATGCAGAGAGGGTTAATGGGATATTAATGTTTTATTTTTAACTCATCAATGCCCTGGATTTTTACTAAAGTCCTATTGTTTGACAGAACTATATTAAGATTTTTAATTATTTTTTTTTAAATTGTAGGTAATTCAAGTTGAACTTTCTGAAAAACTATTAGGACACGTACAGTAGCCACATGGCTTCTTTGGTGCTCGGTGACAGCTGATGGCTTTGAAAAGCTACCAGACCAAATTATGTATCCCAACGCCGAACCATATGATCTGCAAAAACATGTGTTTAGCAGCTGTCACTTCTGACAGTCAAAATTTCGGTGTATACTTAAATGTTGACCGTCAGAAGTCAGCTGTGAGCTGTCAGTCAGCACCAAAGAAGTCATGGGGCTACTGTAGTTACAAACCAAATTAAAATATAGAAGAGAAACAATAAACAGTTTTGTAGCCGTTAGTTCATCAATGATAAAAGAGAAATCCACAAAAGATAAGTTTCCAATTGTTTCGGGAAATAAACCTGGGATATTTAACTCAGGATGAAGTTAAGGGAATTACCTACGTCAAAGGAAATATCTTCACTATGCAGTATTTCTATGAGAAGAGCAGCTCCAAAGCTCAAAACTATTAGATCATTCTCAACTACATTAAAATTGTCTTAGCGACCCTTTTATAAAGACCGCGTTACTTTGTTGTTTAAGGAGGCTAGATATATATTCCCAAGCTTTTACTTTTATCTCAGCGCCATGACATCTCACATTTAACGTCAATGAACCAATTTTTAGATGGATCCCCTCCCCCCCCCCCTCCATACTCCCCCAATTGTAAAACTTAGTCCATAATAACTTGGTGATACTTTTAAGCTCCAGTTTGGCTTGTGCCTTATTTTGAAATAACAAACTTGGTTAGAAAATAAAGCGGTATTTATTAACGTCAGCTACGCAAAGCTTCGGTAGATGGGCCCCTTAATGTAGGGATGTAGGAAACACATGAAAAGGTCAATGTTTTTGCAGTTTGTATAGCAAAACTATTTTTGGCTCAAGAACTGTTGAGGTCACCGCGTGAAGAAAAAAACGAAACTATTTGTTCGTACTGTAGCAATATTTGATTTATCTTAACCAAAAATATGATTTGATATAAAAACTGCAAAAACACTGACATTTTCTCGCATCCCCCACATCTCCACCAAGAGTTATGACCCCTTACTCAGATAATTATTAGACCTACAGTAGCCCCATGGCTTCTTTGGTGCTGACTGACAGCTAGCACCTTGACTTCTGACAGTCAACATTTAGGTATATACCTAAATTTTTACTGTCAGAAGTGACAGCTGCTAATCACATATGTTTGCAGACCATATGGTTCGGCGTAGGAATACATCATTTTGTCTGGTAACATTTCAAAGCTGTCAGTCAGCTCCAAGGAAGCCATGGGGCTACTGTACTTATTACTTGGCAGTGGGGTTAGGAACATCGACAGCACGTTTATGGATCCCTGGTTCAATCCTGGCTTCTTAGCTCACGTGACGTATTCGTGCAAACGCTTGTGTTTGTAAACGAAACGTTCCCATACCATAGACCGGACGGACGTAGTAGGATTTTGGTAAGAAGATGATTTAGAAAATACAATAATATTTTTTTAGGGCCAACAATGATGATCTCCACGTTAAACAAAATGGAGGAAGGGGGGCGAGCGGAGTTTAGGCACCCATCAACAATATAAAGCTCAGAATATAAACGTGCGGTGACGTAGGACCGCCCTGACTGAGTATCAAGTGATAGAGGGAGTCCGAGTAATTATATCGGTAGCTACCCCTCGTCCAGATCTGTCGGCGAATGTCGGGCCTCTATAGCCTTCTCCTCCCGCCATGTGACAGAACCCAGATATTATTCAGTTCAGTTATTCGGCCCGCAAGTGAATAATGGCCTGGAGAATTGATTAATTGAATGAAAGCGAGCAGGTCTGAGCGGTGTTGACGCGCCGACCAGATAATGGGGGTAAGGGTTTGAGATGGGGTGGAAGTGGCAGATCACCGGGACACCAGAAGGTGGAAGGGTAGGACGTCGGTGGGCAATAGGGCACTTACAGTTTGCAAAAGGGGTGAAGGAAAAATCACTTCAGGCTTGAACATAAAACGTTCCAGAAGAAAGAATACATTAATTTAAGCAAAACCTGCGTTGTATGAAAAGATGGGATGGAAAAGAAATAAAAATACAATAAAGCACAAATTTATGCGTCTCTTGGAAATTAAAAAAAATTAGCTCCAAATGATCAGAGAGAATCATTTTTAAAAAATATATATATATATATATATTTATTTATGAATTATGAAAAGGATGGCCATTTAAATTTATAACAAACCTATTTTTTTGCTAAAATCGGGAATTTAAGTTTTTAAGAATATAATATATCTTCGAAACTCAAAAGCTGTAAGCAACCTTACTTTCCATACTCTTCTCCTGAGAAGAATATGAATAAAAAAACTTTCTCATCCACTTTGGTGGACACGCGGGTTAAAAGTCAAACTCGGCTGGGGTCGATTTCCTACGATGGGGATTAAAATACCGGTTAGGCTTCATGAGAATATATTTTTATTAAATGTTTTTCCACTCTATGCAAATGCGGGTATATTTCGTCTTTAGCTCTACTTTCCTTAATCCTACCGCTTGAGCGTAATTAAATGTTGACAGCCCGGAAGTATGGTAAGAAATGTATAAAAAAGAAAAACCTTCTCCAATATATGACTATTGCTCTCAAAAGTTGCTATAGGAAGCACTTAAACAATTTAGTTAAAGTAATAGCATTTAATCAAAAACCCATTTAAAATGATACTATAAAACGGCCACGCTAAAAAAAGAGTTGTAAATTTTGGGAGTATAGAATTAGAAAAAAAGTGAATTATTTGGGTGTATTCTGTTCGTCGCAATTGAGTAATCAAAGTGATGAAAGAAAAACGAGAAAGGAAAATGTGGTCCAAGCAAAATCGCTAGAACAAACTAATATACAATTTACTGCAAATAAATATACAGAAAATATAGGTATAAAAATACGTAGTAGGCATATGACATACAGTAGTTCAAGGCAAAAATAATATCGAGCAAAATGGATTACATTTATAAGAATAATATATATGAAGTGCGTACTAAAAATTAATGTTCGTGAAATAAAAAAGGGTTTTTACCTTTAAGAGGGGGTAAGGATGTCGGTTGCTCCTGGAGTCTCAGCTTTTAAATTGCGTACCTGAAAACAAAAATGTCAAGTTTAGATTCAATAAACATAAAGTAACATGAAACGGTTTAGCCTACAGTGTTGAAATGTCATTTCAAGAAGGTAGAGGGAAAAAAAAAGGTAATCCTAAGGGAAAAACTTGATTACTTTTGGGAAAGAAAATCAAAAGGAAAAAATATATTATCACATTTTTTGCGGCAAGACAATTTTGTGAAGTACTTAACTCATCTAGAGAGATAATTAAGAAAAATGTCTCTGAATATTTTGTTAGAACTAATTTGCATGTTTTTTTAATGTTTTTTTTAAATGTTTTTTTAAAATTTAATCAAACTAGATGACGTTTGCTTAAGTTTCATCAGGCAAATCAAAGCAAACATTTAATTTAAAATAATAGAATTAGATGACGTTTCAGATTGAGTTGTATGGTCTATTTTAAAGTCAAAATATAATTTTTAACAAATGTGTAGAATTATACGTAGGTAATGCCTTATGACAAGTAAGTTTGTATTCTATTTGGATTTGGCACCAGTGAATATGCCTTGTTAAAACAGAGTGCCTAGATAAAATACCAATAATTTAACAAGTTTTGAATTATTATTTAATTTAAATATATATTTTATTATAATACATTTAGATTAAATAGTTTTATATATATATATATATTGATTCCCATGTATCAATATATATATTTCCGTGTCCAGGTGTCATTTTTAAATTCACGAAAAAGTATATTGGCGGTCACAGAAATAATCTAGAACGGCGTGAAAATCATACATTTCATTTACACTTTTGTGCAACTCCTTTTTTTGTAAAAGAAAATATATACCTGTGGACAACATAAATTGGGCCAAAGCCAACTGCTCCGAGACAAACTATAGACTCCACTATCTGAACTATATACATTTTGTGATGGCAATGCGGGCAATCTCGTTTTATCATCCCAAATTATTGTTCATAAATAGCTTGGCTCAACATTTACAACCACAATATCACCCTGGTATTATAAGGATATTGTTTGACTGTTGGTTCTATACAACTGTGGGGCTATAAAAGCAATTTGTAAACGACCTCTTTTTAAGTTTCAGTCTTGAAATACGAAGAATTGTGCTAAAAGTCGACGAGAGCACCGAGACGTCGAAGCTGGCTTACACACTCCAGTGAATCTTCAAGGGATTTATTTTAAAATGTTGGGGGATCTTTAGAATTATAGCTACGAGTGCTTGAAGAGTTCACGTCAACCATTAAGTGCCAGAAGATACCAAAACACATTTTATATAAGTGTGTGAAGAAGTATAGTATAAATATAGTCTATATACAAATTTAACTAAAGAAGCAAGTCACTAAAGAGTAGTACATTTGTATAGAGATCGAATTACACAAGCCTAGTAGGCTACAAATTACAAGAATTAAAATATTAAGGTTGTTTGGAATAGAACCCTCGGCTAAATCATGGTTTAAATTAGGAGGGATAGCCAGCACACTTACCTTGGTGATTCTGGAGTAGAAATTGTTTAGATAGAACACTAAAAAACACGAATAAATACACAAATTGATTTTATTTTTATACTCATTTATCAATGATGATTTGAAAAACTAGGGATTAGACCCCATTTGAGTATATATTTTTGGCGGCTGACCCTTATAGCACCCCCTTCGGTGTTCGCATGATCTAAGACGCTGCTCTCTCGCAAAAGACTAGACTGCCAGAAACGGGGAAATCGAGGTTCGATCCCAGACGGGTGTACTGAGGGAGGTTTTTACTGAATGTTTTTTTCCAATATTCCTCCACGCAAATAAGGGTACACTTACTTTTAGGTTCAACCTTTCTAATCTTTAAAACATTAGTGCAATTAGTAAAGCGCACAAGCCGAACGAGTAGTAAGACGTGGTGCTAAAGAAAACCCACCTATAGCACTGTATTATAGGTAATCTCTATCAAAAGTGACAGCTGCATATCACATGACTTGACGTATGAATACGTGAAAGAAGATTTACTCGATTTATAGCTGTCAGACATGTATATTCGTAAGAAAAGTTGGGTATGCATGTATATGTGTGTGTATATATATATGTATATATATAATGTATTATATATCCTCTATGATTGTGTATGCACCCAAAAATCTCTCACGAATGGATATATAGATAGGTTTCCATTCACACACACGTGTAGTATGAATTGACTTTTATAGATGTATCAATTTATATATAGATGTGATCACTTGCAAGAGAATTGGAGTACACATAATTATATCATGTGTGTGTATGTACGAATGAATAAATTATTTGGTATGTCAATTCGTACGAAAAATAGGATTTATATATATGTATATATATATGTGTGTGTGTATATATATATATATATATATATATAAAATGTGTGTTTGTGTATATGTATGAAGGAACATATTTGACCACTAGAAAAAATGAATCTTATTTTCTTTCACGTATTCAAACGTCAAATTCTCTGCAGCTGTCACCATTATTAGGGATATCAACACTTATAAAAAATAACAATACTAATATAGTAAAAAGTTATCAATATTGACAGCAAAAAAACATGTTTGTATTTTCCAACAGGTGCTCCAAGTCTCCATAACTAAGAAAATCAAGGTAAAAAACTACTGTACTTATGCACACACACAATTATTGTTAAAACAGTTCGAGGCAAGTAAATGTATATAAATACATATTATATTACTTGGCTCGAGTTGTATTTGCAATAAATAAGTAAATACTATACTATAGTGAAATTAATATTAGTTTCAAATTATAAAAATAGTTGATCCAAAAATAAAATAGGATTAGCTTACACATCTTATGTTTGTTTCTTGTAGAACATATCATTTGAAAAAGAAAAAAAACCTGTATAATAATGTGTCTGGTATTGGACCAATTCATATGTATATTCAGTGTACAGGTACCTTTAGAGGTTAGTCTCTCCATGACGGATGCATTATTCAACTATAATATTGCTTCTAAGATTGGGTCAGCTTACAAGATAGGACCATAGTGTATTCAGGCAAATAAGACTGCTACCTTTCAGGGTAAACAAAGTGTACATTTTATTTATTTTATGTATTTTTTTTTTCAAGGAAGAAAATATTAAATATTATTATTATTATTATTAGCACCGCATCTTACTACCCGTTCGGGTTATACGCACTTACGCTAATGTGTAATGAATGGTAG
>CABFOV010006666.1:0-33147 GCA_902141375.1 Timema poppense | reverse complement strand
CATCTCACAATCACCCTACCATTACACATCAGCGTAAGTGCGTACAGCCCGAACGGGTAGTAAGACGCGGTGCTAATAATAATAATAATAATTTCTCATTTATTATTAGTATACATCTTATATATATATATTTGTGAATTAACTCTAAAGCCAAAGAGATCCTGTTTTGTAACGGGAAGTAGGCTTACTCCCTGGGAGATTTTATTCGGCCTTTTGACACTGAAACCAATTAACTAGGTACATTTGTCCTTTGCTCAGGGTAATCTTTTCCTCTTAGTTAAGAGTATCTTCAGTGTATGTGGTCCAGATGTGTAACCTGCCCACGTTCCTTGGTGCAAGCTATTATAACCTAGTTTAGAAACATGCTAGAGCACCATTGCCCTATTTTACAGGAGTTGGTTCACAGACTACAGCGATGGATGCTTGTTTATAGGAATGGACCCTCAAATCCTTTAAAAATCCATCTTTTAAGAGAAATTGGTTTTGGTGGTCTAATACTGCTTATTGTTGGTTCAGAACTAATTATAATAATAGGACAAACATAACAACCAGACCCCGGAACGGTAACTTAGCACTTAACTGGATCTATTAATATTATAATGAATAAATTATCACAAATAATTTTAACAATTAGTTACTATGTGTATTTTTTATTATTCTATTATATTTATATTAACTCTTATGTTCATAATTCTTTCCAAGATTCAGACTAAGATTCATAAAATAGTGTATTTGACCCAACTCTAATTGTTGACACGCAAATTGAAACAAGTAATGGTCCTAGGCATGGAACAAACAATGAAAACTTGTATTGATTGTTAATTCAAGTTATGAGCTCTGAACAAAACTTATGTTTCCTGGTTGTTGCAGGCATAACCGAACATAACTATGTTGATGTCAACAGGTGTCTAAACATGTCTCAAGATGAAAAGTTGGCTCGAAGGGCTGCTCGAGAAATGTTCTCCAGGTAAAGCAGCAACAAACTTACATTGAATGTTTTCCAACCTGAAATAGTCTGCATTCGAGCTTAGATCTAACCTAGGCGTGGTACAGGCTTGAAACATAGTCAGCTTTTTAACCCTTTTCACTGAACTAAATATTTTCTGATCTCATTCCCCAGTGCTAAATACGTTTATAAACGTATGGCTCTCTAACTTTTTATACTGCTAACACCATCTCTTGGCTTTATTTTGGAACTCTTACGAAGTATGTACCGTGTTCTTGTATATATTTCTCTTCGAACTGCTGGATCGATATTCATCGCCGATCACACAACTGTTTACTTACGTAATGCATTCTCGGTCGTGTTTTTTTTATGTTGTTTTGTTCATATAAATAGCTTAGGAATTATTTATTCAATCTTTCAGTTATTTTTGTAAATATATTTTCAGTATTTACATAGCTTAGGCTTAGGAGAACTTTTATAATCGTAAAAATGGGTGACATTTAAGCAAAAAACTACAGCAGCTTCAAAGATTTTCCTATTCAGCAGGTGACCTGGTGGTCTAGGGGTGAGGTGTCAGACTTCTATGCTGGCGGCCGGGGTTCAATCCTCTGTCCCGGCACAGATTTATCTGATTACCAAACCCTCCCTTCACCTCTGACAAGACATCTTGTGAATGTGGGGAATGCCAGGCCNAGATTTATCTGATTACCAAACCCTCCCTTCACCTCTGACAAGACATCTTGTGAATGTGGGGAATGCCAGGCCTCCACCGTGGTTCGGATTCCACGTTAAACTGTAGGTCCTCCATTTCATCTCACGATCACCCTACCATCATACATTAGCGTAAGTGTGTACAACCCGAACGGGTAGTAAGACGCGGTGCTAATAATAATAATAATAATAATCCTATTCAGCATAAATATGTATACAGGATATTTTCCTAATTTATCAGCAAAAGAGTTTTAACTCTTTCACTGTTAAATTATAAATATGAAGGGGGTAGTAAATTCAGTAATAATAGTAAGGATTGGGCAGGTTAGCACATGAGGGTACAAAAGTTGTGTTCTCAAATGAAAGTAATGGCTATAGTAATTGTTGTAGCTTGATAGGAATTCTCTGTCATCTAAGCCCGTGGCCAGAATTTATTTTAAGACCCGGTTGATCTTCCTCTGGGCATATTGTGTGAGATAACTAATGCTTCCATACACTACTTTATCTAAATGAAACAGTTGGTTCTGTGTGAAAACAGCCTGTCTGCTGGCCAGGACTTCATCACGACAGACCAATTGGAACGTCGTATTCGGAAATGTGAAGAGAGCGAGGTAGAGTCTATAGCTGGCCCCAGCGCCGAGCTCCACGAGAATATGGCAGCCGGGGATGGGAGTATATCTACCACCGAGAGCATTCAACCCGACTCGTCGGATACAGGTGAGATCATTTATTAGTATACATCTAAACACACTTTTAAGGAACTATATTTTGTATTTTAGCAAAGCTTTCTAAAATTTGTGCGATATACGAGTTATTATTATTGTAATCATGGAACATTCTAAAGAAACACACACACAATTGGATTTTATTCTTCAAACCCGCCTCGGTGGCTTAGTTGGCTAACGCGCTTGTCGTGTTAAGCTCGACTGCTGAGGACGGGGAGATCGAGGTTCGAATCTCGGTCTGGTGAACTGGGAGTGGTTTTTCCTAAATGGTTTTCCACTCTCCCTCCACGCAAATGCGGGTTCACTTCCTCTAATTCAATCTTCCCAATTCCTAATCCATAAGAGTAATTAGTACTTAAAGCGTATAACCCGAACGGGTAGTAATATGCGGTGCTAAATATTATTATTATTATTATTATTAATTCTTCAAATCTAAAAAAAAATATGACTTGACTAAAAAAAAAGTCTAGCTTGATGCTAAAGAAGTGCCTGATCAGGATGTCTACTGGGTTATGAAAGTCACGAAAGTTACTAATCATAAAAAAAAAGGGTCATGAAAGTCCCTGAAAAGTCGAGAAAGTGTTTTTGTTTGAATTGTCCGAGCAGTGTAACAACACAAATTTGTCGAATGTCGAGCCAACCCGCTACCCATGATACCCTACGCTATCCGCAAGTTGCCCGATTGTGTGTACCGTGAAACCAAGGAGTAAGGACAAGGTTAACATTCAATAATAATAATATTTAGCACCGTGTCTTACTATCCCGTTCGGGTTATACGCTTTAAGTACTAATTACGCTAATGGATTGGGAATTGGGAAGGTTAAATTAGAGGAAGTGAACCCGCATTTGCGTGGAGGGAGGGTGGAAAACCGTTTGGGGAAAAACCACCCCCAGTTCACCCGACCAAGATTCAAACCTCGAGCTCAACACGACAAACGCGTTAGCCAACTACGCCACCGAGTCGGGTGTTAACATTTAACATCTAGTTAAAAGTTTAATGTTGTCTGTGAGTGAATTATGCCTGTATCTGCATTATGTAATGTTCAACTATTTATCAAAGGAATTTAGTGGTCAAAAAGGTCACCAAAAAGTCACTAATCTTTGTTCCTCCAGCTCCATATCCAGCTCTGTTTTAACATTGACGGTGTGAAATTGGTCCTTTTCCCAGACTGGATGCTACGAAGTGAGAGTGCTGGAGAAAAGCTGACAGAGGATCACCTGGTGTCAGCAGCAGTGAACTACGCTCGCGGAGAGCTCCCTCTGGTACACAGAGTATTGACCCTCTCCAACTCCTGTCGGAGGGACAGCCGAGAGATCAACTACATACACAGGATACTCCTACACCCCATCAACACTCTACAGATGCTTTACTACGAACTGATCGAGACTATCGCCAAGCGCGGGGCATCGTTTGTCTCGTCATTGTTCCCCGTCGTTCTATCTCATGTCCAAACAATCGTTCTACTGTTTGTATATTCTGTTCTTGGTACGGAAAGCATCCTTCTCTTCGTCCCCATGTTCTTCTACTATGTCTCATTTTGTGCGATGGCCGTGTTCACGTTTCAAATGGTGCACAGAAAGACAGAGTTCCAAGACTTCCGAGTGTGGTCTCGTTTGTTTCTCCGCTATAGTGGTGGTAATCTGAACCCGGAAGAAGCGGAATACCAGTACTGCAGTAACAACCTGCGGCCGTACGGACAGTTCTTCTTGGCACTACTTGTGAATCTCATGATCTATCCGCTGATCGCACCCCAGTGGACTCCACAGTCGGAATTTGCCATATTGGCTTTCTTCCTTACTTTCTTGACCCTGTACGTGTTCATGGACAACAAATGGCCGCCAGACTGGCTCGCTTTGTTCTCTTTTGCCCTTCATGTTCTGGCCAAATACCCTTATGAGACGGACGTTGTTGTCCGCCAAGGCTGGAGGTTTCTTGATATCCGGGTTCCTACGTTTGCCTCTTACGTCGTCGGAAACGGCGTCGAGTTCTGCCTAAACTGCCGGGCGGTGTTCTACCTCCTCATCCCGGCCATTTTCTTGCGTATCGCGGCGCGGGACGGTTGGCGCGGTACCTACAAGACTCTGATTCCCCACTGTGTGACCCTGGCGTGGTGGCAGGTGGCTGTCATCTCATCCCAAGGAGCCACATGGTACGGTCTGATTCGGGGTGCTCTGGCGCTTGTCGGGTTGGTGTTGTTCTTGCCTCTCGCGGGGTTGGCCGCTGTGCTGCTGCCTGTAGCCGCAGCAGGGAAATATCTGGCGGACTCCGCCATGATGGTCCGGGCTTCCGTCACGACCCTCCTTGCTTCTGTTCCTATCGCTCTGTCTTGGTACCTTGACTTCAGAAGACGACGGGGACACATGCCCAGCTTTGTGGAGGGATTTGTCTTCAGAGTACAAGTAAGTGTTTTCAACAAATACGTTTTAGTTATACTTGTGTCATTTTCTAAGTATTTATTAATAGAAGAGCTCGACTGCTGAGGACGGGGAGATCAATGTTCGAATCTCGGTCGGATGAACTGGGGGTGGTTTTTCCTAAATGTTTTTCCACTCTCCCTCCACGCGAATGCGGGTTCACTTCCTCTTATTCAACCTTCCCAATTCCTAGTCCATTAGAGTAATTAGTACTTAAAGCGTATAACCCGAACGGGTAGTAAGACGCGGTGCTAAATATTATTATTATTATTATTAATAGAAACAATGTGCTCAGTGATTTTCTAGTTTCAAACCTCTTTTCACTTTATGAGGTAATTGTATTATATTTGTTAGAAGGTCCAGGAAAGGTGGATAGAAACATATAAAAGGGGGACGAACACAATATGGCCTTTACAATGAAAAGAAGAACACAGTTCACACTTTACACTGCTGCCAATGGACAGTGAGGTAATGGCCGCCTCTTGAAGAAAATCAGTCATTGCCGCCCAATACCCCCCGACATAGATTTAATTCTATCAGAACTAATCTGAGGTTGTGTTGCACGTTTCACAATCCCCCCTGATGAGTTCCGATAGAATGAAACCTAAGGCGGGGGGATTGGGGGATCGCTTTTCTTCAAGAGGCGGCCATTACCTCTTTGTAAAGTGTGAAGTGTGATCTTCTTTTCATTGTAAAGGCCATATTGAGTTTGTCCCCCCTTTTTATGTTTCTATCCACCTTTCCTGTACCTTCTTACAAATATAACAAGTTTACGTTATAGTATTTGTTTATATCGTGAAGACTGATTTGTCACGTATGGAAACTGTGCTGTTTTTTCCAGGTGATATTTGGAGTGGTGGCAGCAGTGTTCTTGATACACCCGCTGCTGTATGACGGACAGGACAACACCAGCATGGAGTCTGTGAGCAGCCTCTCCTGGGAACAATACCAGAACCACTGCCACCAGCCGGCGTGGGAGCAGTCGTCACTGGCAGCTGTGCAGCTCCGGTGCGCACACCTGGCCGACGTGTCGGTCAGCTGGGACGGGTACGTCACGGACATCAGGGTGCGCAACACCCACAACGTGCTGGACACAGTCTTATCCAAGTTCCCGGGACCGGTGAGAGACACACTGGCGTGCTGGTACGGGGACAAGTATGACGGTGACTGCAGGCAACAAGACGCCAACTATGGCAGCTGTAAAATGATGAGGGAGCTCAAACTGAGGCGCGCGGCGTGTCATCTACATGCGTGGGACAGGTACCCGACAACTTAGTAGCCCTCCTGTGGCTGAGATATTCCCACGCGCACATGTGCATCAGTTATCTTAAATTATTCCTGGCACCAAACAGATGTTAAAAAACGTTGAAAGGATGATAGCTGGGCAAAGCCTGCACATAATTATCATCATCAACTGTTTCCAACCTGAGGCCAGGTCGGTCAGTTTAGTAAAATGCCTCTATCTTCCTGTGTCATACCATTCTTCAACCTGTATTAATTGCTTCCATTCTTCTGCTCTCAATTGCCAACTCTCTGTTAGCTGTCCCTCTCGTCTCTTTCTTGGCCTCTCTTGTGGTCTTTATCTACATCATCCTCTCCCTTTCTATCCTCATCTTAGCCCATACTATCTCATGTACTCCGTGTACCCCCACTCTTTCTCTAATAACTTCACTCCTAATCCTGTTTCTCCTGGTGACAGCTAACATGCTCTCCTTGTCTCTCTTACATTCAATGTCCTTGTTTCTCCTGGTGACAGCTAACATGCTCTCCTTGTCTCTCTTACATTCAATGTCCTTGTTTCTCCTGGTGACAGCTAACATGCTCTCCTGGTCTCTCTTACATTCAATGTCCTTGTTTCTCCTGCTAACAAGCTCTCCTAGTCTCTCTTACTCACCTATAGAACAACTCTCCCTGCTGTAATATTCTCTACACTGTGTTACAATATTTACAAATCGACACTAGAGTTTAAAATAATTCACTTCATAATACTGTCCCGCTCTAACACATTCTACAGCAATGTTTTGTTTCCTCTAACAGGTATGAGTTTGAGATCGTGGTGAAGATGAAGTCTGGTATGTGGGGAACAGGGGCGTTGGTATCTCTGGTCGCCGACGACTCTTTCCGGAACTTCACCATGGCCTTACGTACTGGAGACAGAGTCTGGTTCACAGGTTTGCTCATGAACGGAATTACCTCGGACTCCTTGTTAGGGGGGCCAAGTCCTCAGGTGGACCTGGAAGAGATTGGTTGTCTTGGGTGCCACACCAGCGAACTGCAGATCCACAAGAAGCCGGTAGTCGGGGCAGGCAACGGTACATTGCTAGGATATTTGTACACCGGGATCAAGTCTGTGCTTAACTTTGTGTTCAATCCACTGGTAATATTTAGATAGTCAACTCCTCATCTATAAAAACCAGTTTAAAGTGAAGTGTCTTAACTCTTAAGTGTTTAGATTGTATTACAAATGTGGATTAATGTTGTATTTATGAAAAAAAGTGAATTTTGTTTTTCTTTTCGCTGGACAAGCCATATTGTTTCTGTCTCTTTCATTTGTTCCTATTAATCTCTCTTGTGTGGAAAATATTGTATTTATAAGACACTCCTGCCCGGTGGACTAAATTATTATAATTTTTGGTTTATGAATTAAGAATATAATGGAAATAATCCTAGAAACTTTTTTATTATTATTATTTACAAAATTAGAATGATTGGATTGACGATATTGCAATACTTGAAATGGTTGTTCAAACAATCAATTTCGTAAAAAAAGTATCAGTTTTTATATACTTCGATCCTTAACCTCTGCAATAGATACAGGAGCTGCTTCACCGGCCGCATAGTTTTAGGCGTTACTCTAGTGTTGTACTAGACTTGATAGCAGGGAGATCAAGGTTAAAACCCCAGTCGAGTTTACTAAGGCTGGTTTTTCATCCTCCCTCTAAGCAAATGCAGATACACTTCATCTAATAACTAACAAAATATACCAATAAATTTTATATTTAATTATGTACACTTTCATTTTATAAAGAGTTAAAAGAAACCCTCTAATTAATGTTTTTATGTTGTTTTTTTAAATCTGTGTGTTCTACAACCAAAGTTATTCAATTTTCATTTGATTCTGTTTATCAATTTAAATGTTTCAAACTTATTTTGCTTATGATTTTTATTTTTATTCACATAAATCAATTGTTAAGTTATATCATACTCCTTTTTATTAATATATTTTGTTGGTTATTATAGTGGTCACTTTCTTTTGTTAAATATATTAAAATCGCCTCATTTGAGAGTTTTATCAGGGCTGGTAATAATTTGACTGCCTAATGCGGCGCAAGTAATTGCAATACAAGGCTGATAAATAAATATTTACTTTAATCTTTTTTTATATTTCTGAAATATTATCTCTTCTTATCAAAACAAAAGTTTTTTTTAAATAGATAACTTTATAGTCAAAATCACCTTCGTTTGATCCAATCTCATCACCTGCGATTGTGGCACATTTAACCTGCCACCACCAATGCTGGTTACAAAGAACACATTTATTCAGTTACAGTTTAGTAACAATGTGCTGTTTATTATCGATGCTAAAAAGCCCCTTTTTAGAGTAAAATAATTGTGCCTCAAACTACGCTATCCTCTCAACTGTTTGAATGACGTGTATTGCCAGCTGTGACTAACACACACAACCAAGAATATGTTGGTACAAGCATCACAAGATGGCGGACCAGACAGTGTGTTTCTCAAACAAGCGTAATACTTCATCAAATTCCATTTCCCCTCGTTTAGATGTTTGAGTTTAAACCTCTCATACAACTACGCAATTAGTATCGCCCGGTAAATTTCATTCGCTTTATAGTGGAAGGGATTGGGTGGAGGAGAGAATAAGAGACAAATCTCTGTCAAACACTCCTTAAGATACTCTCCAAGACTGCTTAGATTCCCCTCAGTGATATAGGACATGGCTCGGGATAGCTGTATCTACTGGGTTAACTTGCCGATGTAAGAAATGTAACGTAATTTAGGAAAATGAGAGAAGAATGGTGGAAGGATAGAGGAAGATGAAGACATTTTACTAAACTGACCCGACCACAGGCTGGAAATAGATGATGATGATGGTGACGCTACAAGTTATACAACAAACATGTCTTCCTCACTGACCTATAACAACATGACAAAACATGTCTTCCTCACCGAGTTGTAATGTTAAGAGAAACATGGCCAACATTGTTTGTGCCTGTGTGTTGCAGTCCAATAGAACTTGGCAACATAGCATTAGAAAATACACTTTATATGGCAACACTGATCAAGTAAGAAATAGGTAAATGCAAAAATAATTTTAAGAACATGCACCCGAGATTAAAGTAAGAGGCTAATTGATAGTGTTTTTTTTGCTTCATCACTGTAAATAATAGGTCTACTCTAAATAAATAGGCATATTTACTTCAAATAAATGTTTCTTCTACTTCAAAAAAGTTTGTTGTACATCCTTGCAAAGAACACGGACTGTTACCTAACTCCAATGTACACAATATCTACGTTATCATCGGCAAGTTGGAGCTTTGATCTCCCTAATGGAAATACTGACAACACTTCAAGATAAATTACAGCTCGGACTTGATACTTTTATCTGATCAAATAACAACTGATTACCTTTCAAATAGCACACGTAGATTGGCAGTAATTTTGCAAACCACTCGGCAGTTTGATGGATTTGTTGCACCAGCAAGTATGTGCTCAATACACTTTGTCTGAAAGTGTTTGGTGGGAAAGTACACTTGCATTCAAATATGAGTTGATAAACAACAGATAAAAGTGATTAAGGGGGGAAACGCAGAGATGTATTGCTTCGTCAGTGTTTGTTGAAACAAAAGCATTTTAGAAATGTCTTCTAAAAGGTACATCAATGCCGCCATAGATCACAACTTCCAGTCGTCAAGTGACGACGAATACAATCCAAATACTACTGAAAACAGACGGAGGATGTCAATCTCAAGGTCGGGCCGGTTCAAAGAACAGAAACGGCGGAGTGTCCTCAGTGAGCAGGTTTACGCGCCGCCATCCAACAAGACACAGGGGATAGAACATGTGACCAAGGGCACCGACAAGACGGGGGACAACGCTGATCAAGGGGGGAAGTTGGAGCAACAGAACAACACAACCTCCACCAATAAGAATAGTTTGGAGGAGGCGCAAAGCGAACACTCACACATGTCCATTGCGTTTGAAACTGTTTTATAGTGGAGGGAACAAGGTTACCATTTGTGATGGTTAGTAATATTACTAATAATGTGGCTGTGAAAGAGATATGAAAATATTATTTTGTATTAATTAAAAATGCTTGATAGCTAAGTTATCAGAACAAACTCCATAATACTATACACATTTTTTATTTTTTTGTAAACTTGGCTAGAACAAAGCATAAGTTTAAACAAAAAAATATAGATCTTCGATATGGTCAAAGTGTTCTCTCGACACAATACTTTCTTTGTACTTTTTTTATATGACACTGTGATAAAAAAGTGAAGAAAAGTAAAGTAAATAAAAAGTTTTATTTTAAAAGTAGCTAAAAATTAGTCAAATAACAATATATATTGAATAATAAATGAAAAGCAATAATGATGCGTTACAATTTGTTTATTGTATCTCAAACTCTGAACAATTAGATCGTTGCCAGTTTTAGCTATTACAGCGAGTAATGGTGAGTACAATAAACACGTCAATATAAGATAACACTTGGTGTTCGGTGAAAATGAACACACATACACAACACATGTGAAAAAGATAAAAAAATACACAACTGTGTCAAAGCGTACATCTGTATCTAGATATTATTTACTACCTATTATTCAAAGTTGGATTTAGCTCCACTCGCAACTTACTATTAGGACTATCATGTCTGTCCATCCTACCCTCCAATAGTCGCCATACATATTCCAAACATACTTTAAATCATTGTTTAACCAACCCATGCTCTAAAGGCTGTCTCACATGGTGCTAATTTACTAGCCTAACGAGACATAAAAATAGCAGCTAATAACGCTCATCAGCGAGCGGGAAAACATTGGCTAGAGAAGTTGGATGTGTTCAACTTGTGACGCCAACCTTGAAGGTCACGTGACTCACTCATCGCTAGCAAGTAGCGTCTTAGTCGACCTGTACGACAGTAAAACCGCAGTGCATTAGCGGATGTAATTCATCACCGTGTGGATGTATCTGCGTGTGTTGTATGTATCTTGTGTTGAGAACCAATCAACACAACCACGTGCTTTATCGTACTCACTGCTTCCTTAACACAATGTGACACAAGTATCTGGAAAATGTAACACACTGTATGTGTTTGTTTGTGTGTGAGACACCCCTTGTGACCAATTGATATTTTTCGAGTAGTCTCATTCGACAGAAAAATAAAGTTAACCATCATAAACACCAACCACCATCAGCTAGGCAAACAAAGGTTGATGAAACTATCTCCGTCTATTCATGTAGCAAATAATGTCACTTTTAATTAGGGAGGGAACGCTTGATTCCCATAGTATTCGGAAGATTCAAGATTTCTAAAAAAATCTCAAAAAAGCATCTTAACTACAATTACGAAGGCCTTTACTTCAAATAACTATTTTAAGTATGGTAATAGGTAAAATAAATTATTTATAATGTGTACTTGGTAGGGTAACAAAACACAAAATGATTAAATTAGATACTAAATATTTTCACTATGACCATAATTGTAATTCATTGTAACATTATTCTGAATTAAAATTTATAAGAATAAAAAAACTTGAAATGAAAAATAAGTTGATTGATCTGACTGGTAGAAGAAAACTAGGAGTGTTTAATAAAACAATACATGTTTCTATTTGCATGGCTACTTAGACCAGTCAATCACATGTAACAGTATCTTATCAAGTCAGACGAGATAACGGCCAGTTGTAAACTATTTAGAGTGGTATCAATGTGATTGATGACCTTGAGTGACAGACAAGGACACTGTCAAATATAAGGATGTATTGTGATAATTTATAGAGCACAGGTTTGTAGGAATTTGGCCGTGTCAGATCAAGCACGTCATGACGGCCATTGTCTGACATGATGTCAATACTGCGAGCGTGGAACTAAATGCCATACCCGTGTTGGCGTAATTGATAGTTAGTGTTGGCAACAGTGGTAACTTGGTAAGCTATGTAAATGGAACGGTTTGCAGCAGTGTGATGTAATTGACCACCAATGAAAATCTTGTCTTATCTTACTGCCATGTGAGTTGCATTCAACTCGACAAAAGGAAATAACCTTTATTATTAATATCATTTTCATTTTAGATAGCAAATGAGGTCAACTTATTTCATGTTAATGCTAAAATGTAATTAAATAATAATAATATCTAGCACCGCGTCTTACTACCTGTTCGGGTTATACGCTTTAAGTACTAATTACTTCTAATGGATTAGGAATTGGGAAGGTTTAATTAGAGGAAGTGAACCCGCATTTGCGTGGAGGAAGAGTGGAAAACCATTTAGGGAAAAACCACCCCCAGTTCACCCGACTGAGATTCGAACCTCGATCTCCCCGTCCTCAGCGGTAGAGCTCAACATAACAAGCGCGTTAGCCAACTACGCCACCGAGGTGGGTTAAAATGTAATTAAAGCTCTTAAGTATAAATAATACAAAATGCAATGTAAGTTGATTAATTTTATGAGATTTAATTACAAATTGTCTGACATCTTGGCTCGGTCAGTAAGTTTGTCTTACTGAGCTAAGGGTCCTGGGTTAAATTCCCAGGATGGCCGAACAATTTATCATTGGTGAAATGTGGGCTCCCCCTTTCACAGTGAGGAATTAACGGCTGGGGGCTGGATGTTGTGTCTGTTCTAGTATTAAATTAGTTTAAAAGTTTTGTGTTGATATAATCAGTTGGTTTGGAAATTCCGTGTTAACTAAAATAAATAAAATTGATAAAAATTTAATCAAAAAGAATATTCCAGTTTTAATTATCTATAAAATTAGCCAAATGTCTTAGTTAAAAGAGCCAAAACAATCG
Source organism: Timema poppense (assembly GCA_902141375.1). Taxonomy (NCBI): domain Eukaryota; kingdom Metazoa; phylum Arthropoda; class Insecta; order Phasmatodea; family Timematidae; genus Timema; species Timema poppense. The sequence goes on along the minus strand of CABFOV010006666.1, from coordinate 20,318 downwards.
TGAGGGTGAATGGGGATAATTAGTGGATATGGTTTCTCACTCATAACCAGTAGGATAATGTCCAAAAGAAGTTGTCAGTTTATTTAATAGGGATTGCCTCATCAAGACAAGGCTACAATTAATGTATGAATGTTAATAAATACATTTTCTTAACAAGTGTGTTCTTTATACACAACTAATGGGAGGAGACAAAATCGAGCAGGAAAAACTTTATTGTTCCTGTCCGAGTTATTTTATCCGAACTACTTTTGGGCAAATTTAGACTTATAATAGCTCTGGTTGTCTGTGTTAGGATCCTGGCTTCAGAAAAATGGAAAACATTTGAACAAGAGACTTGGTTGTTCAATTTCTCCAACCAAACTAATTAAATAAGTGGAAACATAGGGGATTAGGGAAAATACCCTCTAGTTTTAAAACTAGATCGATCTTGTCAGTTGGTATTTTGTCTAAATCTTCCTGATTTGATAATAGTGGTTGTAACCAATTTGTTTATGATAGCACATGCTTTTCGTGTTACATTTATCACATAAAACAAGACCTGTGCTGAAAATTCTATATTTATTATTAATGTTCCTTGTGAGCATTTTAAAAATAGAGCAGTTCAAGTACTTGGGAAGTTTGCTGAGAAAGGATGCCTGCTGCACCAAAGAAATCAGGTCGAATTATTAACAATGGATTTGTTGACACTGGACAATAATGTTTCATTTATTCTTAGTGTGCACTACAACTGTACAAGAGTGGGAATAAAATGCTTCTTTTTATTTTTGTGATATCAAATATATTGATTGATTTTAATATATAAATTGATACCTATTCCCTACTGCTTTGCACAAGCAGATAATTATGATGTCAGCTGTTGACAAAAAATCTTTGAGGAATCTTTCCATAAATGAATAGTGCCGATACATTTAATCGCCCCAAGGAGGCACTTCACACAATATCTCGTTTGAGATTTAGTTGTGTATCAACTTTCAGGGGCTTCTCAGGTACATTGCTGATGAGTTACATTAAGTTGGGCTTCAGAATATTCTCAGAGCATCTTTAAAAGTTCCATTTTTTATCTATCTACTAATATTCTGATTAGTTTTAGGTCTTGATACATTTTATATTAAATTTCTTGGAAAAATTTCAATGAATCGCAAGCCACTAGATATCAAGGCAAGCCACATATTGTAGTTAAATTTAAAATAGTTCACATCAAGGAGGCGTCACTCGAGTAATTCAGATGGAGGGAGAGACAGTTAAGAAAATTTTAAATATGACAATTGGAGATATTGTGTTAATTTGGTATCAATATCTTAGAACGTGTGCATGCATAAATGTACAGAACCAAATATTTCAAAATATAGCATAATTATCCGGTTTGATTAGTGTTATTATTACTGTTGACTTAAGACACATAGATAGGCAAGATTGGCGCAGTGATCCAGACATTACAAATATACACAATTAAAAGTGTCGAGACATGGAGTCAAGAATCTTGGTCATCAGATTAAAAGCAGTTTTAGAAAATCTTCTATAGCTACAACTATAATAAATAATAAATAAATTTACTCATAATACTTTATATATAATTCTAGTTAAAGTGTAATTCAACATTTTTATAATATAACCTTTTTACTATATGGCTCCTACTTATTGCAATAGTTTAAAATTCGTTTTGCAACAGTTTTTATTATTGTGAATTATTTCACACCATTAATTTACACCTGAACATTAACATTTATAAATTGAAAACAAAATAATAGTTATTTCTCTAAACGGAATTTTTAAAAAAAGTCAGCAAATATAACTTAAACAAAGGGGTTTCAGGTGTTTGTTTATTGTTGCTTACAATGGGTGGAAATGTCTCGCATACCATCACGTATTAGTCAGATCACTCAAGCCGGTAGCCTAGCAGACGAATCTTGATGAGCATACTTTAGTTATACAGAGCTTTAGTTTGTCTTTGAGTTTTTAATGTTGAAAGTGTATTGCTTTCTGTTTACCACTTATAAATTCTACTAATTTTTAGGGAATACACAAACAAAGATTTTTACTTAAACTAATTTAACACTCGTATTTATTCAAATATCTTTCTATATTTATTTAGTAAATATTATTGAAAGAAAAATAACTTCTCTGTATAGTGGGATATTTAATTTTACAATCAAATATACTGGATGCTAGCACTGAATGTGGAATTATATTAATCATTATCTGTGATAATGGACGCGCACATCTTATTTTGAGAAACGTGTTTTTTTTATTTTAAGTAAAATAATCCTTTTATTATAATGGGCAAAGAGAAGCAAATTAAGGAGGAACCTGCAGATGAAATGGAAGTCTCACATTCTCTAGTTGAAGATGAGCTATCTTACGAAGACAAATTAAAATTTGTAACTGTTATTGCAAAACCTATGGCTCCTAAGAAGCTGGCAAAGAAATTGTACAAAGTTATTAAAAAGGGTGAGCGTGATCATTTATCTAGTTGGAGGAGGAGGGGGACAGTAACCATGATTAAAGAGGAAATGTACCTACATTTGTGTATATGTGAAAAACTATTTTGGGAGAAAAAACAACCTGGGTGATGGTAATTTATCTTTACCATTTAGCCTCCTTTTCTTGGTAATGGTACATTATTTCTTCATAATACTCTATTACACACACGTATAATTGAATGACACCAAGATCTGTAAAGTTAGAAAACTTAATAAATATTACAGGTGGGCTTACCTTAATTGTAAACAAAAGATTATTATGACCGCGTGTTACTACCCGCCCGGTCTATACGCACTTACGCAAAAATGTAATGGTAGGGTGATTGTGAGATGAAATGGAGGAGCTACAGTTTAACGTGGGATCCGAACCACGGTGGAGGTCTGGCATTCCACACATTCACAAGTTGTGATTAATACACGACTATAACTAATCACCCAAATCTCTTTTGGAATGTAAATATTGATGTTGCTGTGTAACTCTGTTGTGATCCTGTGCGTTAAAACCGCTATGGCATCGGAAGATGTGTACTAGGGGTGTGAAAAGTCCACTTTTTCAGTTCGAAGCAAACTCAAATCGGGTAAATGAAATATTCTCAAAGCCAAATCATTGTTTGAAACAATTATATTTTGGTTATTTACATAACTTTATGTAGCCTATATACTAAAATTAGCTCTACAGCACAATTGTCTATAATATTATTTAATTATATTTCGATAAATCAACAAATAATTCAATTAAGGCCTACTTAAAATCTTTTTCATATGAGTCAATTGTCTTGAAAGTACCTAATCTTCATAACGGCTCAGAAACCACAATAATTGGCCAGGATTCGTAAATATCAAAGTCGACTTTTTCTAAACTTATTTGAAGCTCACATTTATTTTGAAGTCGAGACAAAGTTATGAAGCGATGCACACCCTTATTATACATAGCCTACCATTCACGATTGATTACCTATTTAAAACTAGACATTTAATACATGTAAGTTGTTTATTTTATCCATAGTAGTTAAAACGTTATTTACCCATGTATGAAAGGTTAGGTGAAGCTAGGTTGGGAAAATATAATAATAATGAATATAATACACAGACTTATTATTTCTAGTACATTTTTAATACTTTTTACTCTAACTTTTACGGCTGGCTCTTTTGTTTAATTACCCGCCTCGGTGGCGTAGTTGGCTAACGCGCTTGTCGAGTTGAGCTCGACTGTTGAGGATGGGGAGATCGAGGTTCGAATCTCGGTCGGGTGAACTGGGGGTGGTTTTTCCTAAATGGTTTTCCACTCTCACTCCACGCAAATGCGGGTTCACTTTCTCTAATTAAACCATCCCAATTCCTAATCCATTAGAGTAATTAGTACTTAAAGCGTATAACCCGAACGGGTAGTAAGACGCAGTGCTAAATATTAATTAATTATTTTGTTTAATTTACAGTAAGTGGTTGAAATGCCCAGCCATTATAGATGGTTTATGCGATTTTGGGGCGAGGCTAAATTTACTTTGCGTTTTAATTCAAGTTGTGTGACATATTTTAGAAGAGTCATTAATAAAAAGATGTTTATTCAAGAAAGTACGTACATAGGTCTAGTGATATGTCTAGTTGACCTCAGTGGTCTTGGGGGGGTAAAATTCTCACCTCAGGACCTGATGTTTGTGGGTTCAAACCCAGCCAGGGTCGACAGATTTTTCTTGAGCCCTATAAATAACAACTTCCCTCTTGGAAGTAAAGCAATCGGTCCCATGTTGATTGTAACTGAACCCCTGGAAGTTATGTGAAAATACCTTTCCTGGCAACATTGCTTGGTAGGCTCTTTCTCTCTCGCTCATAGAAATCATGTGATGATAAAAGGTGCATTTAGACTTATGGCTCCTTTCATGCAACATCATACGCGCCGAGAGGCATGCCTCTTTCCATGCGTTGGGGCTCTGCTTACCTGGATAGTCTGTTTACATTTCAAACTCCAGCAGTGTTGACGGCAAACCGTGCTGAGCAATTGGTCGTACTGAGGGAGTCAAACTTCCTAGTTTAGATGCTATTAAATCACCAAAAATACTACACTGGTCAACAATAGTGTCCTTCAGATTTCATGCACTGATAGGCGTCAAATACCATCGCGTCGTCTTGTTTTTTTAAAAGTACCTTGTGCCGTTTAGCAGGTGGAGTGAGTCTCAACGGATAAACCACTTTCTCTTTTCTTCTTAATATGAAAGTTTGAAGGAAGACTCTTAATTTTGTTCAACACCGCCTCAGAATCCACGCTGTGTGTTTCACCTAGTGTTTGTATTGCGTCTCTAAACACCGCCTCAGAATCCATGCTGTGCGTTTCTACCTAGTGATTGTATTGCGTCTCTAAACACCGCCTCAGAATCCATGCTGTGCGTTTCACCTAGTGATTGTATTGCGTCTCTACATTTTACGCTACTTTTATAGCCGTTGTTTGACGACCGCCACAACAATGGATGGATTTGATGATTTATAAATTCAATTGTTTTTTTTCAGTACTCCACTCTATCAAGGTAAACACAACACACTTTCAGGGGAAACAACCCCTGTGCACAACTACACAACATCCTTTTAACAGTTCTCTAGTCACTGTGAAACAAGAGTTTCAACATGCGCACAACTACACAACACCTTTTAACAGTTCTCTAGCCACTGTGAAACAAGAGAGTTTCAACATGCGCACAACAACATTTGGGCCATGTGACTGATGTGCCTAGTTGTTGCGTGGTCTAAACACACACCTATAATCAGTCGGCTCAGAGAGTGCACCTCAAATAACTCAAATAACTCAAATAAATGGAAAATAAAATAATACGCTTTATGTGGAAGGACACAATAGGAGAACTCTTTCCATTTCCAGCTTTCAAGGCCTTGCAAAAAAATATGACGACTTAACTACTCTATGGCACTCGGAACTCGTAAGTTCATTGTCGCACTCGCCAAAGTACCCCACCTATCCCTCTCTTGAGCTAGTTCTATCCAGTCCACCTCACTACACCATATCTCTATCTTGACTTATTGCTCTGTAGTCTTTACATACTTTTTGTTATTAAATCCAACCATCAATATTTTCAAATTAAACTGAGAATAATATAAGAAACATTCAAAGAACCTTGTACTAATGTGTAGACGTATAATTACAAGTTTCCATGTTTTAGGAGTTATTATTAACATTTTTGGTTCTAACTTACAGCCTCCAAACACAAAACATTCTTGAGGAATGGATTAAAGGATGTCCAAAGAGAAATTCGTAAAGGTGCAACAGGGTACGTATTTTGACATTGTCGTTGTTATTATTATATGTTAGTAGGCCCATGCAAATCTAAGATTTGCAATTTTGAATTGAATGTGATTAGTAAAATGTTATAAAACAAAATAGCTTAAAATTATATCTTAATGATGGATCGAGCTTAGGTTCTTAAAAAAGTTCAATCATTCAAAAGATTAGATTTTAATTTAAAATTCCATTCCATCAGATATGGATCTGGAATCTGGTTGAAATATTTCAAATATTAAGATTCATAAAATAAATAATGGCCTATTGGCTTGGAAATGTCAAATAAAACCGCGTAGAAACACTCCAATAATGCGCTGGCACAGTCAAGAGGAAGATTTCAGGGTTGAACACCCCTCCCCAGACTTGCTACCCACCTTCCTCTTTCTCGTCCCTAAAGCTGTTGATACCACACACGAGGAACTACAAATGAAGACAGACTCGATGGGCTCCATGTACAGATCTGATCTTTCCACACGGGGAGGGTGAGGTTCCCAATGAACTTTCTATGAGGCCAAGGAAAACTAACATAAGACTAAAGTGAATTAGTTGTGAGTGAAGTTAGAGCAAGTTACTTGATTGAATTTTCAGATTTCAGCTCATAAAATAATGTTATAAATCTGATCTATTGAAACTTGCATGTTTGTATATTCTAGCAGTATGTATGGATACAAATTTGTTCATAAAAACTTAATAGTCATAATAATTAGAGAATTATGACCATTTTTACGGATTTTAAATTATTTTGGATATTATTGTATTTCTTTTGATGCATTTCCATTTTGCAGTACTTATATTTTCTAATTTTCCTGCGGGGAAAACCAATGGACCCCGCTTATTTGGTCAGTGAGACTAAACTCCCCACTCCTTCCCACAGACGAATCCTGGCTGCATCAGTGCAATAATATAAAGTAAGTGAACCTGAAAGGATAGTTTGGTTAGCACTAGATAGACAAACACACTTCTCATTTCAGAAATATTCCTGTTTCTTACAAAGATAAATTTAAAAATTATTTTTTATTTTAAATTGTTTGTCCTTTATGTTTATACCTTTTACATGTTCCTATCTATGTGTTCTATCTTTCTTTACCATTTTCCTTTTTCTCCCTTTTTGTTTTTTTCGTTTTCTCTTTTAGGAAGTTGCGTTGCGCGTTTCACACTCCTCCCTGATGAGTTCCGATAGAATGAAATCTAGGTCGGGGGATTGGGCGGTGACGATCAATTTTCTTTAAGAGGCAACCATTACCTCTTTGTCCATTGGCAGCAGTGTAAAATGTGAACTGTGTTCTTCTTTTCATTGTAAAGGCCATGTTGTGTTTGTCCCCCTTTTATATGTTTCTATCCACCTTTCCTCCACCTTCTCCAAATATAATAAAACACAAGGAAAGATATGTTATGGAACCAACAAAAGTGCAAGAAGAAAGAAGTGTGTTTGTTTATATCTAGACGTAATCTAACTCTCCTTTCAGAGTGGCTTCCTTCGCTATCACTTACTTTACAGTATTATAACATATTAAGATTCCAAAACTTTGCATTGCCAAATACTATTTTAGGGAACCCGTACGGACCTTGTCAGAAGGTGGGGTCAAGCTCCTACACAACTTATTGCTAATATATTTATAGACCAACTCTAGTCGTTGTTGTTTTGAAGACACCTGTATCTTGTAACCCTAGCATCGTCGTGTTTGCCGGGGATGTGACTCCGATCGAGATAATGTGTCACTTGCCTGCTGTCTGCGAAGAGAAGGACCTCCCCTACTGTTACATACCTTCCCGTAAAGATCTGGGGACTGCGATGGGCGTAAAGAGGGGCTCTTTGATGGTCCTGATACGAGAACACGGGGAGTACAAAGAGCTGTACGACGAGGTGAAGGAATCCATCAAAGAGCTGCCGCCTCCAGAGTGAACTCGAGTCGTCGCTAACTTCTTTTATGTGAAGGGCTTGGAATAATTAAATTACTGACAACAAGTATTTGTAAATTTATATCCCTTCACATTTATACTTTTTACCTGGTTTATATACAATTTAAAACCAAACAAGTGTATTTAAATATCCTTCAAGGTACTAACGCTATAGCCTCGAGTGTTGGGCTAACACACTTTGGATGTTAGGATAAGATTACGCAAACATTTAAAATTATAATAAATCTAGTGCAGGTAAAATGAATTTCTCGCCGCTAAACTGGTAAACAAACTTATATAGCAAATTTTTTAAACGGGGACTTCTGAATTTTGCATACGATATGATAAAAGTTGCATTTTATTATATTAAAATTCATCTTAGATGAATAAGATAAAGAATAAATTATGTAGTTTATTACAAAACTATTAATTGTAGTTATTATTTATAAACCTTATTTCATATCTATCCTTCACTTCCATTTATGGGCTATACTCGAGACAAATATTTTCCTGAGAATTTACACTCTATCAACAAACAATCCCAAGTCTCACCAGCACGTCCACCGCTCCTAGTTTTAGTTTTGGTTTCAGGAGTCGTGAAACGTCAAATCCATACAAATCTTGATTTTTTTTCTATGACCACAATACTTTCTTTTTCAGAGGGGTCATAAATTTATATGATATTAAATAAAGCTTTTGAAAATGTTTCTGTAATTGTCTATTATTTAATTTATGCTCTCCAGTGAAATGCTAGTTGTGGCAGAAAGTAACGTTTAGAAACTTTCTCTGGTCATCACACGACTTGATGTATGAATATATAACATTAGTAAATTTGAACTGTCAAATAAAAGTTACCCGCCTCGGTGGCGTGGTTGGCTAACGCGCTTGTCGTGTGAAGCTCTACTGCTGAGGACGGGGAGATCGAGGTTCGAATCTCGCTCGGGTGAACTGGGGGTGGGTTTTCCTAAATAGTTTCCCACTCTCCCTCCACGCAAATGCGGGTTCACTTCCTCTGATTCAACCTTCCCAATTCCTAATCCATTAGAGTAATTAGTACTTAAAGCGTATAACCCGAACGGGTAGTAAGACGCGGTGCTAAATATTATTATTATTAAATAAAAGTTTCTATCGGAATTTGATTCTTAAAAGGTTTTATGCCAACCCTCTTCAATGAAATTATTTTATAATGTACATAATTATGTTTATTACAATCCAATACATAAAAAACATAACAAATCAAGGAAATAATCATTTACTATATAAAAACACACTAAAAAACAAGCAGTTAAAAAATTATTTCACACTGATTACATAATATTGTATACTAGTTATTGGTTATTGATAATTTATCAACAGAACATACAAAGAAAATACAAATCATTGTAGCTAAGTGATTTATTGGTTGGTTTTTTATGATGTACTTTAAACCTTAAGATATTTTCATCAAAAAATATAAAATATTTATGGTATTTTGCCTAAGTAAACAAAATAATAACAGAATAATATTACAAATGCACAGAGCAAGTGTTATTTCATAAACTTGAATATTTTTAAGTGTGTTCAATAAAAAATCTGAATTGTATTAAATATGCAAAGGGAACATCACATTGTTACATAAAATGGGGTTACCTTTGTAAACTATGAGCTGTGGCTAAACATTTGTTAGCAGGCGGAGTCACTTTATTCAATAAATGTTAAGATTGGTGTTTAACCGTCGGATTAGTGCAAAAAAGTTATCTTTATCTAGCATAGCAATAGATTAGAATTTGGCATTAAGGTTCATTAATAGTTCTTCAGTCTGTGCCAGTCATTAGTATGATTAGTATGATTAGTTTGTTAGATATAAAAACCAAGTCGTAACACGCAGCTCGATGGTTTCATGTTTGATCTGTTCTTAAATGCTTGTTTACTTTACGGGCGGAAAAAACTGATGATCCAAAATGTATGTTCTTTAAACTTGGACAGCTCAAACTGTATTTCTTACATATGAATTGATTCAAAGAAAGAAATGGTATAATGTCAATAAGAACATGTGAAAGCTTCAACGATATAAATACTTCTGTTAATATATCGTCACATAACTTTTCTTGCTAACACTATTAGTTTAAAATAAACTATAGAAACTTGAGATCAATATTTGCTCCGAGACACAAATCTCTTTCATATATATTAAGCTATGATAAGACTGACAATTCTTTTTCGATATATATTTATTTTATTTTCCCAAACACTCGAACAACACTGACACGTTCACTAAACTTTCACATACAGCGGAAATATTCAGCTAGCCCAAGAAATTAATTTATAATCTAATTGTAATAAAAAAAAATAAACATAACTAAGTCAAAAGTAACTATTAGTCGATAAATGTATATTCACATGTAAAGAAAAGTATCTTACAACTAAAACAAGGCTAGAAAGAACAACACTTATATTGTATTGACAACATCTTAAAACAAATTGAGGTCGATTGAAGGACTCGATAATTGTATTAGCTTTCAAAGTGATATCAGAAGAGTTAGACATTATTTTCTTGATTCATATTCAAGTTACACATCGATTTTTTGATTCTTGAACATTTTTTCATTATTTTTCCAAGACTAACCTCATAAAAATATATTTATTCAACTTCATAACATAGCAAAAAAACAACAACTTAAAAGCATGAATAGTGATAAAAAAAATATTGGGAATTACAAGAGTAAACCTCGCTGAATCAAACATTTATAAGTATTTAAAAAACTAGGTTATAAACAATTTGTAGAAAACACAAGTGTTTTAAATTCACCAAATGGAGTAAAAAACTGAACCAAAAAATACTAATAAGAGATGACCGATACTTTTATTGAGATCTAAGAATCGAGAGTAACGAAAAATCAAGTTTAAAAACAAACCGTTTTTCTGTACTTATAATATATTCAAATATGAATATTTTCGTTGTATCAACCTGTTAACTTTCTTTTCTGTCGAGAATAAAAGTCAAAAGTATTTGAAATTAATTTTTGTTTCTTTTAAAATATGATTATTGTATTTAAATTTTATGGAATATGGTACAGAAAAGAGATGACCAATAAAATATAGCTGGAATATGAAAACCTATAATTGTTCTCATCACTCTTTCATGTCCCATCCCCCACTCAAATATAGAATTAGGTATTTTGATATGTCATCGGCAGGAAATGTTTGAGACTGAATTTTTGGTTCAGAGTAAAAAAGTATAAATACTCAACAATGATAATTAAAATTATAACAAAATATGTTTTAATTGCCTAGCGATTAACTTAGTTTTTTCTTTTTTCTAAACATTCAAATAACACTGCCGATACAGTTATCTTTATTTTGTTCGATGTCAACCATAAAAAAATGTCACTTTAATAAACAAGAAATACCATGATTAAATGTAGTAAAAATGTTTTAAAAATGTTTATATTATATCAATACAAAGTTATTTCTAATATTCATATCGTAGTAAAGCCAGATACTTTCAGATTAATAATGTTTTTAAAGTATGCAATATTTAGAGAAAATTGAATGATTAATTCTAACCATAATGAACACTTCCCATGTTTTTTGAAGTTAAATTTAATGTCTAGTAAAATAATAACTATAAGCAATGTTTCATTTACAATAATTTGAAATTCCTTTTCTTTCTTGGTTTTGTTTAAGACTGCTAAACAAGTTGAATATGAACAAAATTAGAAATGTTCGTCAAATCATAAAAAAAAAACATTGAAAAATATTTTAATCATATTTATATTATATTAAAACAGTTTCAATTAATTTTATTTTGCTCGCAGTCATCTTATCTGAGCATCTCATGTTACTGTCGAACCCAAGAACCAAACCTGGTACGGAATAGTTCGAATTAGTACGACGGTCGAGCCGGTTCTTTCAAGAGTGAAAGTGTACTATGACCGCAGCGCTACACAGCACTGCCATCACCATCGACACCACTAGCACTGCAGCGAGGGCCCCGCGACGCCAGGGCTGCCAGCAATGTCATACAGTGTTGCCAGCCAGTAACGGTCTCTCACTGACTCCTCCTCGTCGGGACTTGTTGCTCGTGAAGCAGAGGCAGCCCGAGTTGTGTCTGCTTCGTTTCAGTAGAGGCTTCTCTTCCTGAGCTCGCTCCTGCGCGCACTTCTGATAATAGTCGAAGTCCTTAAGATACCTGAACATTATTAAACATCAACATAAACATACACAAATCATGACATATCGGTACCGTATTGGCCTGAATATAGTACAGCCCTAATATTTTGAAGGTGTTCTACATGAACTTTAAAGTTATGTCTCAAATATACCACAAGGTAAAAACTTAAATGTTTATTGTTTTTTCTCCTTAGTCATATATTTGTCTCTAATAGTTGGCAGCCCTCTCGTGTGTCCTTGTGCCGTACTCCGCAATCTTACCTAGGTTATACCGTCTGAAGTGAAGCCAACTGTTGTCATGGAGTGTACATTAGGGGAAATTTATCTGACGTCTCCGGAGTAGGTTTAATTTCGTAGTTCACAGGAATATTCTTGGTATAGACTGCTGTCATTGTTTTTGAATTGGTGTGCCAAAAACAGGATCTAATGTCCGTTACTTCTTTAGTTTTGGTGAACTGACCTTAGACTCGCTTCATTTCCTCCAAAGTCACAGAAAACCGAGTCTGAAATATTTTGTGAAAGGGCTGAGCTCAAGATCTGACCTGCTTGGAGATAAGTTTGATCAACGAGATGTTGATACAATTCTGGGGTAAGAAATAAATCCATAAATGAATCAATCATATTTACACCTGAATTTCCAGTTGTGTAACACTAAAGGGCAGAAATACTCCCTCTTTTTCCGTTTTGACCTTGGGTCTATTACTAGACACGCTAGAGTGGGTTTTTTCAGTGAACAATGTTGGTGCGCATATTATAATACGAGTACAGTTTTTTGGAATGTTATAAACATTGCACTACATTCAGGCCAATACGGTAATTAGCTTATAATTTAGTTATTTCAAGCTATACCCGAATGGACGTGTGACAGATAAGTTACTAGATCTACTTTCACATATTAATACGCAAAACCATGTTATCTACAGCTGTCACTTTTGTAAGGAAGAAAATCAAGGTTGGTTTTTATCCACCTTTTAGACCTACCCACTAATGGAGTAAGGATAAGATAGGTAGAATTTAGATCAAATATACCCACATTTGTGTGGAGGTAGAGTGATAAACGCTTAGTAAGCACAACCAGGATTCAAACTCTCTCCTTGTCATTGGCAATCCAATCTGATTATGAGTGTGTCCGACGCCAGGGACCATGTGACTCCAAACTATTCCTGAATAAAAGGTGTTATTGTGAACTGACCAGACTGGGGGCCAGCGGTGTTCACAGAGATACTCCTGGTTCTCCGGGTGAAGTCCCTTGAGGAGTTTGGGAGACATCTTGCACAGTTTGTTGTAATTGGTGCACAAGTGGTTCATGCACCAGTCCGCTAATTGGTCTGCGTTGTGCAGCTGGAAAAATACAACCCGCTATAGAACACATCAATCAACATTTATAACCAGTTTTATGAATTGATACCCGACACCAAAGAAATGATGAATGATACGAAAAAATGGCATTTATCTCTTATTTTATTGGAGAATCACTTAATTTTACATAATGTCTTCCTTTTTTATGTTGTATGCGTAATTTTGTTTGATGAAAAATTGCGTCTACTAAAAAATTGTATTTTACTTTGCGGCCCAGTCTTATATTTAAATTCCTGATTGAGAGCAAATATTTGCCCAGGTCTGCTATGTTGTAGAGTTTAACACAACTATCTACAACAACCATTCTTCTCCTCTCACTTGCACACTTTCTGTTATCTGCTCCTCCCATCTCTTTCTTGGCCTCCTTTGCTGTATAACCACACAACATTGGTCCTATGTAATAGAACATAAACCACCTACAACTATCAACAGACGAAAGTATTATATTATTGTCACCCCCACGTCTTACCACATGTTCAGGTTATACACACAGGTACTAATTACGCTAATTGTTTAGGGATGAGGAAGGTTGAATTTACAGGAACTGTACCTGCATTTGTGTGGAGGGAGTGCGTCACTAATCATGGATACTACCTTTGTAATATTGTAAAGAAAATAATTCCAAACGCTTGTCAAAAGGTCTGATCAGCCCGGCCCTGGTAAATTCACTTATATTCCACCTTGCAAGGTTCGAGCAATCGCAGGCAGTGTTCGACCACATCACTGCCCTCGACAGCACTGATCCTGCCGAGTTCCTCCACCACCCGGCGCTCCACTAGGTTCACCAGTCGGGGAAGACACAGTCTATTGGCTAGTTCCAGCAGTCCCAGACATCTCGCGGGAGAGATGGTCGGCACGTCGTCTATGTACAAGTACACTAGCAGCTTGTGGAACGTGTCCTCATGGACGCCAGGAAACAGGATCTACAAGCAGTCAAACTCGGACGTTTGAAATAAATGACAAACCCGACTGATTCAACTAAGTGAAAAATGGCAGCCTAGACACCAACTAAGTGAAAAATGACAGCCTAGACACGGGGGCTGGCTAGGCCTGTCGTAGCTTCATATGTCTTATAACTTAACTTAAGACTAGGACAGGCACAACATCCAGTCTCTGGCTGTTAATTTATCAATGTGAAAGGGTAAACCCACATTTTACCAGTGACAAAAATTTTCGGCCATGTAGGGAATCGAACCCGGGACATTAGCTCAGTAGAAAGACACTACCGATTGAGCTAAGCTGTCGGATGCGATCTCAATATTGTATTCAATAAATGTTCCCAATGTATGTGAGCTGTTATCGATTGGACAACATTGTAAACCAATTAATGACTAAGAACTCTTTATGACAAATTTATCATTTACTTATAATTTACCTATTATAATAATTAGTAAATGGAAATGATATGCCGTTATTGAAAATCCCTGCTGTAAGCCACACAACAAGGGTTTGAGGTGGAATCCAAACTACACAACTCACAACTTTGGCATTGCTCTCCCTGAAGTCTCCCGAGAACATGGCCTTCATCATGTCGCAGCGAGCCATGAGCATGGGGCGGTGAGCGGCAAACGACCCGTCATCCAGTTGGAAAACAATGTCCGAAAACAGCCCTTGACCCAGACAAAGGTCCTGTAAGCGCTGACGAACTGCCTACAACACAACAAGTGTCTGTCAGCGCTGGAACTTGATAGTTGAGAGCTCTGGAGTGTCAGCTCCTTTGCCTCGGGAATATTCCCTGTACCAACTAAGGAACACAACCGGAGGTTCAAGGTGCTGACAGCCCAGGTTTGTCAACAAGCCTAAATATACGAGGTTTGGCTATTAAATAACCGAACTGATGCTCTACAAAATTACTCAATGGATCCCTACACCTCACCGTACGAATCTTCCACTGTCGGAAGCAATGTTTGAGGTCCTTTTCTGAGAGGTGGTTCATGAGCTTCATCGCCTTTCCCTTCACAGCACCAACAGTCTCGATACGGGTTCCTTTTAGTGCAGACTTGTTCTTCGGGAACAGAAAGAAGTCACACGGGGCTAGATCAGGTGAGTAAGGTGGATGTTCCATCACGGGAATCTTGTGCTTTGCCAAAAACCTCTGGATGGACAGCGCTTTATGTGCTGGTGCATTGTCCTGATGAAGAAACCATGAGCTGTTTGTCCACATTTCAGGCCTTCTTCTTCTTCTTATGCAATCACCAAGGGTTGTCAAAACCTTATATATTCCATTCACCGTGGGAATTTACTTCTGAAAGGCCTTTTTCCCTACCATAAATCTACTATATAGTAGGATATTGGTAGGAAAAAAGATCTTTCAGAGAGTAATTCCTACCGTGAATGGAATATAGTAAACCTGGTTAACAGTCTGATCTTCGGGTACCCAATCAATGTGAACAATCCCTCGAATATAAAACTAAAAACTATCATCATTGCTTTGAACTTGAACTTGCTCATCCGTGCTTTCTTTTGTCTCGGTGAACTGGGACTCTTCCAATGCATGGATTGGCGCTTAGTTTCAGCGTCAAACTGAAAAAAACCACGATATGTCACAAGTTTTCACATTTTCTAAAAAGTTTGGATCATTTTCGATGTTACGAAGGATGTCGGCACAAATGTTCATTAGAGTTTCCTTTTGCTCAAGAGTGAACAGTTTTGGCACCATTTTAGAGCAAACTTTTTTCATGTGTAAATTTTCATTTAAAATTTGTAGAACAGTTTCCTTATCGATATTACCTAATTCAGCAATTGTTTGAATGCTCAGGCATCAATATCAACATCTGTTTTTGATGTGCGCGGACGGCCGGGGCGCGGATCGTCTTTGATCTTTTTCCTCCCCTCCTCAAATGTTTTAAACCAATCGAACACTTGAGTACGAGATAAACACGGATCACCATGAACTTCCTTTAACAAATCGTACGTTTCCGTAGCGGATCTCCCAAGTTTTACGAGAAACTTCACGTTGACACGCTGCTCACCTTTTACACTCGGCATAATTCCGACATAGCTCAGGTACACGGTCCACTTCGAACAAAGGCTACGGCTGAACTATCGGTCACATGACCTTGAAATACGGAAGGTAGGGGGAGAAAATAAAATAGATCCATATCTGACAGTGCTGGTTGTTGCCGAGACCTCAGGTAAGGGGCAAAAAAATTAGTCTGTTTATTTAGTAGCCACACCTCGTAAGTGAAACTTATAATGAGCTCGTGGTTGATGTCATTTTGCTTCTTGAGGTGAAAAAAAATAAATAAACACAGTTTGGTGGCCACATGATCTAAGAGGCTACTCTCAAAGTAGACTAGACTGCCGACGACTGGGAGATCGAGGTTTGATTCTTGGTCAAGTGTGCTGAGGAGTTTTTCCCAAAATGGTTTTCCACTTTCCCTCTGAAAATGCGGGTACACCTTCTCTAAAAATAGCCTTCCTAGTTCTTAAAACCATTAGCACAATTAATACAGAAGGGTATAACCCAAACGAGTTATATGTTGCCAAAAATCAATCAATTAACAATTGATGTTTTAACGATGAAAGATGGGTCAGATTAGTTTACCTTCCTGTACTGCTGCTTTAAATCTGTGTTGAGGAATTCTTCGTGTGATTGAATGTTGGTCACAAACACCAACAACTCCGGTAGATCCAGAAACTCCGCGGCTTGCCGGATTTCCTACACGAGAATAAAGCCTTTACAATACATTCACGGCGTTGGAAAGTAATACACGAGATCATTGTCACACGTATTAAATTATTGCTAGTGGAGTTTGAACTTAATGAAACTACACATTAACCGAACATATGAACCATAGGTTAGAACAACATTATAGGTTCATATAACCCACCAAGACAGTTGCTAGCTCTCAAGTTTCACTGAATGAATTTTAACGCCTTGTACAAATGTACAGTATTTCATGTGAATATATGTTTTGAAGATTTGAACTAACTTACAGTTGTCTGGCCAATGCATCACATCTCACGTTCATTGGTGAAGGCATTTGATAAATTGGTAGAAAAGATACTCGACACGGTCAGGCTCACTCTTACTTTATCTAGGTAGGTTGCTTTAACTGGAGGTATTGCAATTTAGAAAGGCATAAGTTATCACTTCATTAACATTTTAATTTTATGTAGCTATACAGGGTGGGTCGGAAAAAATTATACGATCCAAGCTGAGGAAAGTGATGGACAACGAGCTGAGGTTTGTCTGACGTCCGGGGGAGATCACCTGAATTACATCATCTTCAAAAAGTGTAGCAAGTGAATATTTACTGTTCAATTAAAGTGTTAGTTTTCAAGTTACTAATCGTCTAATGGTTTCGACCCCGCCCTGTAAAAAGTATTAACAATTTTACCTGGTATATATTTTTATCCATACATATTATTCTATACCTCATCTTAAGTAGGAACGTAGGTAAATTACAGCTAGCAGAAGTTGCCAAATCTACTCTCATACATACATTTGCCAAACCATATGAGCTAATTATATTGATTTGTCGTCAGTCTTGCCTGTCAAAACTTTTACAACACACCGTTTGTTTTTAGTTATATTTTTCTTTTCAGTGTTTTTATATCTCCTGTTAGCTGTCGGCTACCAGCCCTCCTATGACGAACGGAATGAGTAGGGTCCGAGGTACCTTTGTATCCGTTACCCATAATCCCACATGATGCAGAACTTCCTTGTTTCACTCTCAGTTCGCAATCTCATCATGTGATCATCTGACACAATTCTAGACTCGCGAGATAAACATTTACTTAGAATCTTGAAATGGCTATCAAACCTTATTAAAAGTACTATGAAGCAGTTTTTTGATTCATAATTTATTCCCAAAATAAAACAAAATTAAATATTTTCCAGGAATTGGTCACTTTACCTTTTAACTCTGAATTATGGTCAATTTTGTTAATTTAAACAGGATTTAACGATAACATTTCAATAAAAAACCAAAGTTTCCTCGGCTTACTAAGTTTATTTACCTGAACAAAAGAAAAGTGTTGATATGTGTTTGACCAGGTCTCCACCGTGGTTCGGATTCCACGTTAAACTGTAGGTCCTCCATTTCATCTCACAATCACCCTACCATTACACATTAGCGTAAGTGCGTATAACCCGAACGGGTAGTAAGACGCGGTGCTAATAATAATAATAATAATAATAATAATATGTGTTTGAACCGGCTACTAAAACGACCACATTGTGAACAAATATAGAAGAAGAATAAACCATACCTAAGAGTTTTTTAACCTTCTATACTTGATTTGTTAGGTATTTAAAAATTTAGCGGTAATTTCTCTATTTGTTGTTTTATATCAGCTTAGATAACAGTTAGTTTGTTACCATTATTAAACAAAAATAAACATTTCATCTACCGACTTTTTATACCAAAGTAGAAATTTTTATATAACGGAATCCAATCAATTTATTTCCATGAATCAGGGTCTCTAGGTAGTACCGTGTACATAGACTTTAATCCCCTTCTTTTGGTACGTCTCGATACACCGCAGTTGACTGAGCTGATCACAAACTAACGTTTACAAGGCATGTTAACAAAAGTTGTGTATTGCAATAAACACAGAACAAAGTGGATCAAAAAACTAAATCAAGTTCAAAGATGTCACTAACATGGGATGTATATATTACGATACACAATCTTTTGAAGGAGTTTCCCCTGAAGGGGTGTTTGTTTGGCTATCATAAATTTATCATTACAATTCCCCAGGTAAACAGTCCATGACATTGTGGATTACTAATAAGTTGTTTATCTTAGAACTAATTAATTATGAGTCATAAGAGAACATGTGAAAGTTAATTTAGCCGTGGATTATCCCATACATTATCAGTGACAAAGCAAGTAGACAGCCAAGTTATTTATTTGTAATAGTGTTCAATGTTTAATGCCAAGTGATCTTATGATATGAGCAATATTAATAGCAGAGAATTTGCAAATGATAAACTTAATTAATCATTTACATCTGATAACAAATTTGGTTATTTTAACAAAACAATACCCAAGAAAACTATTCTTTCAAATCAAAAAGAAGTTTTGTAAACTTAACTGATTATATTTTATATCATTCATAACATATAATTAGGAATCATCATACATTTTATATCTAAGAATGACTTTTTTGTCCAAAAATCTAACTTACAAAAAATGTATTCAGTGACCACACTTAAATTTCTAAACCAACTTTAAAAAAAATGTTTTTTTTACATAACAGCACTTAAACTTTCTTAAAAACAAATCATAATATATTATCTCATAGAGGGTTGTTTCTTTCAATTCAACAACTGAGTAGACAATTTTATTTTCCTCGACATGTATACAAAACATTGATAATTTAATAATTATGTCTCAAGTTATATTTGTTTAAGATGTGTAATTAATTGTTGTTTAGTAAAGAAAACACACATACATTCCAGTGCTACTACAGGGCTCGGTCATGCAACGTCTAGAACTAGCCAGTCGAGAACAAGACACGGAGAACCAACAATCACTGTACTACTTGGGGTTTAGTTCAACAGAGTCGCACTGCGGGCACGGCCGTTATGTTCCCGGGGACTTAGCGTGTGTCTGGGGCTGGACAGACGCCCCTGCAGCAATGGGGCAGCGGTTTAATGACTCACTAGTAGGTACTAGTAGTGGAGAGTTGGCCATGTAATCCCCAAAGGTGACCGGCTAGTGAACACTGCTCCGGATACCACCCTAGAAAGTGTGGTAGACACTTGCCCCCCAGTGATCCCCATCACACCTCCTCTTGTGGGAGGGCGGAGAAGTAATAGTTTAAGTTACTCTCCAAGAAACTGCTCCGGTGACTTGTTTCCATGTGTGTTTGTTAACGCACTCGACCTTCACCATCTCACATATAGGCGATACAAGACATCACCAGGGTGTGTTCAGATAGTATGGTCACCCACTTAAGTAACCAGACTTTGTGAAATGGCGTCTTGGTCTTGATTCTGACGAGACGGCCAGGTCGCAGGTATGGTCATAACCGAAAAGAGAAAATTACAAACTGATCATTTAAGTAACATATTTGTTGTAAGAAGTTATAGAATGTAAATAGTGCTATGACTGTCCAGCGCCCCGAGTGAGACTGTATTGAAGTAAACCAACCCCCCCTCCCTCCCGCTAATGAATGCACATCTAATAAAG
>CABFOV010006665.1:0-33150 GCA_902141375.1 Timema poppense | reverse complement strand
GTTGGGGTTGATTAAAATTGAAAGCACAATTGAAATAAATCTCAATTCACAATTTAGACCTATATTGTGTAATGTAGGTCTACTTGTAAATAATTAAAATTTAAAACGATTTGCTAGGATTCGGATTCGAGAAATAGTGGATTCAACCCATCTCTAATAAATAGTAAATACCTTTAGAAAAATGTGTATTTCTTTAGTTTACACATATGATATTATATGTCTTGTCGTTTGTTTTCTTTCCTCTAATAGAACAAAAGAGTAATGGTATTAAACTCTGGGGTCAATGATATTATCACACTTCCTGCTTGACTTGCTCCAACTGCCGCTGACACATTACTACTCGATCTTATTATTCAAACTTGAAGTTTCAAATCAAATACTCAATCATTCTAAATGTTAAATAATTGCACATAACACTCAATCAAATTAATCCTTAACATTTTATTTATTTCTTAATAGTTATGATTGTTTATATTAAATAAAACCTTAGGAAAATTGATTTGATAGTTATTTCTTTTTATCAAAAACAAAGAAAATCCTATATACCCATTTGCGAAATTGTCTTGATTAAACCATGTCCCTCTCATCTCCACTAAGTGTCATCAGCTGTGATGAGTCGCGTAGGGGTCCTGAAATCAGTCGGTACTGTGGGCTGATAGTCTCGCAAGTGAGGGCTGTTTGTGTCCGAGACCGAACTCGCTACTTGTGGAGGCTAGACACACGCTATCTGAGCCTTGACATTCAAATACAAGCTTAACTCATCATCATGAATTTTTCCTGGTTTGTGGCTGGGTCTTTTTGATCATCAATTAGGATTTGAAATTCTTAATTTAGGTCATATTTCAAATTTTCAATCCTAAAATTGATTTCAGAATTGGATTTGATAGAAATTAATTCATATTTAGAATCTGTTAAACTTAAATTTCAACTAATCAATCCCTATTTACAAACTTTAATTGTAACTAATCAATCCCTATTTACAATATAAATAGCAATCTCATCATTACATTTCATGGAAGTTATGTGCATGTGCAGATCATATGCTTCGGCGTAGGTATACATAATTTGGTATAGTTACTTTTCAAAGCTGTCAGTCATCACCAAAAAAGTCAGGGGCTTACTTTGTAATGAGATTACTTAAAAAGCAATCTGATGATATGATTGTGTTTTATTAGTTATCAACATACCTTTTTTTTTTAATAGAGATGAAGATTGGAATGAGTTTAATGACATCAACAAGATCATTATCCGGCAGCCAATCCGTACAGAGTACAGAATTGCCTTCCCCTACCTGTACAACAACTTGCCGCACTATGTCCATCTATCCTGGTGAGTGCCACGAAGGATTACTGCTCTTTACTTATTTCTAGCACTGCGGCTTTTTACTGGTTTGGGTTGTAAATAAGATATATACTGATGTGCTAGGGATCAGAAAGGTTGAATTTAGAAAAACTGCACCCAGATTTACTTGGAGGGAAAGTATAAAACCATTTAGGATTAACCCTCGGTGCACCGGTGAGGGATTCTAAACCTGATGTCACTGTCAGTCCATAGACTATTGGGTTTGGTGTTCTTTAGGTGTGTGCAAATGATGATGTTTTCTATGGATATTTTTGAATTTAAATAGTTAATAAAATGTATATATCAATATAACTTAAGTATCACTTAATCACATACATAGTTTAAATATGGTCAGCAAAACTTTGAATAAAGACATATGAAATGTATTCGCATTTAAATTCAAAAATTTCATTGTAAAACAAACAAGCTAATAAACATATTAGCATGTTAAACACAATCAGCAGAATTATAAATAAAATTGTCAGCCTTTAGTAAAGGCTATTATGAATTTAAATAAATGTTCAATGAAAGTTTTGTTATTATTTAGTTGTTAAAAATAACATTTAATACATACACGGGACATTATTCTGAAGAGAACATAATGGAGAAGAACTCGAATCGCAATTATGATTAACTGAATAAACTCGTTTAGATATTTTATTAAATTCCTTCAGGTGAATACTAATTCCTTAAGACTGATTAAAAATAATAATTCACTATATCTAATTAATGGTTCCACCTGGTTATTTAACAAGATTATGTCTTGCATATGATGAGAATAAAATTAATAAAACACATGCTAAAAGGTATTATTAACATATACTTATGTTTGAATACGAATATTTTAAATTTTCTATTGGTTTTCTAGAAAATGAGTATAAGTAAGCTAAAACCACACAAACTTTATAGAGTTCTCCAAAGCAAAGGAGTTCTTTTACTCTAAGTGTGGTATATCAACCATGATTGAATATTAGTTGTTTGTTTTCAAATATAGCACAACTGCTGAGGTCATGTACATTGTTGATTCTTTTTTTTTTTATAAAACCAGATTTTATTCAACAGAAACATTGTTATTAAAGGTAGAAAATGTGTTATCAAACCATTTATAACATGGATCTAACTATAGTATGTTCTCTTCTCTCTTTTACTCAGGTACCACATGCCCAATGTGGTATATATCAAGACAGAGGACCCTGATTTGCCAGCCTTCTATTTTGATCCACTTATCAACCCCATATCCCACAGGCATTCTTTGAAGGTAGGTAAAATTATGTGTTTACCGCTAAATATACAAGTGTAGATACATGATTTGACTCTACATCAGGAAAATTGGTTTCTAAGAAAATATGTCTTCAACCACTAGAGGCGAAAATAAATTAAATCTGCTGCATGACACCTACTGACAATTAAAACACATTACCCTCCAATATTGACTCCATTATATATATATAAATAAATGCAGTCAATATTATTTTATACATAAAAAAAAATTGCCGTCAATAAAATTTCATTATTTTTTTTTACTGGCAACGATTCAATTAAAATGAATAACCTATGATAGCCTACAGGTTTTGTTGACTCTATGTACTTCAATTTTTCTGCAGTTTATTTTAATGTGTCAGAAGGTTGAACAAAATTGAATTTCACTTGGATTGAATGCAAAAAGGATGGAATTCCGTTAAATTTTTCCTTCTTTGTATAGGATTAAATATTCTTTATTTCTACACACAGCAGCAAGTTTCTTATGATAGCAAGATTAATTTTGCAATCTTTATTTTTATTCATATATATAATATATTTTTGGACACTTCACACCTAAGGTATTTTAATGGCCTCTGAGACATAAAAGTGTTTCATAATAAGGATTTGTTGTGCAATGTTAAGTTTTGGTGAAGTTGTTAAATTAAATTAATTGTTTTTTTTAAATATTTTCTTTTGAAGGACTATAATAGGAACCAGATAGTCAAATAGAGTATTAAATTTAACTAAATGAAATATAAATATAATAATACTAAATACATCAAGTTTTTAACAATTATTTTGCTTTCAGAACTACAACTATAGGAATTTATTTTCTTTAAACTTTGATTCGATTTTGAAAATATTATCAAATATTCGCTTCAAATTCGAGAAGCTGGCTTCGTACATCCCTATTAAATGGTTTTTTTAATATAGTTTCAAAAAATGAACTAAATATTAAAAACTTAATATAAAATATAACACAAAATAACTTCATAACAAGAATAAATGCATGTATTCTATTTTTTTATCTAACGTTTCGGCAAATAGCCAATCTCGTCCGACTGAATAGAGTATAAAATTTCACCATTTTTTCCCCGAGCATTTGGTAGCCCATCCATCCCTGCTTTATCAAAGTAATTTGGCTCTAAAATATTTTAATTTGCCCATATAGAGAAAGTATTGTAAACATGAACATTGTTCTTGGAATTATAGTGGATTTTGACATTTTATGTGCTCTCAAATTAAAAAATAAATTACGAATCATTATGTTATTATTTCTACTGTGCTTTATATCATTTATAAATTTCTAAATCTTAGACACTTTACAGTCTTGGCTACTTGATTGATTCAAAGATTATTTCACTTATTGCACTAATTTTAGGACAACATTATCTCATTTTGACTATTTACAGGCCACGGAGCCCCTCCCTGAGGACGATGAAGAGTTTGAGCTGCCTGAGGAAGTTCAACCTTTCCTTCAAGAGACTCCTTTATACACAGATAACACAGCCAATGGCATCGCTCTCTTGTGGGCACCTCGACCTTTCAATATTCGCTCTGGTGAGTTGACTTAAATAGGATATTTTATATGTACAACTTTAAAGTAGAAATGGTCGAATCCGAATCTACATTTTATTTTCGAATCCGAATCCTAGCAAATCGTTATAAATTTTAATGATTTACAAATAGACCCACATTATACAATATTGGCCTAAACTGTGAATTAAGGTTTATTTCAATCATGCTTTCAATTTTAATCAACCCCAACCCCCCTCGCAAAATACAGGTTAAAATCCAGCCAAATTAAACATTCTAGACTCATATTATTGTTTAAAAATCAAATCAATCAAAATTTGAGAGTCTTTTAGTTATTTTTAAAAGTGTTGTTAGTTTGGGTTAAGTTTCTAAAAAACATGTGAAATAAACAGATTAGGCCTATATATCCTTTGATCAACTTTAATCATCAATAAAGGATATTATATTGTATTAAGATAGCAAAAATAAAAATACAAATAGATATTTTTTATAAAGACTAAAACAACATGCTTAACAATTAAACATACATTGGAAATAGCGAACGCAATAATTCTTAAGTATGTTTTATTATTATTTTCTTTTATATCCATTATCTAATTTTTGCGTAGAAAACAAATATATTCGATTCTTGCGATATATTGATTTCTGAGAATACATTCTATTTAAAACACGAACATGCTTTCAACTACAATATGTTCGTTCCCATTTTATAAGGCAGGACTACGTTTGAATATTTCTACAATTACTTCAATAACATATTTAAAAAAACTAATAAAACTAAGTTAAAATCAATTAAAAAATAAATAATGGCTTAGCAAGTCGTTATTTGATTCTTAAAACTCTAGAGCGCTTACTAGGTGATCAGGTTACCTGAATCGATTTTAAACAAATAATCGATATACGATACTTAGGTCGATAGGGATAAATAAACAGCTTTATCTCTGTCTGATTGTTGACAGTATTTATTTTTCATGAAACCCAACAAAATATCTAACTTAAGGATTGTATGCAATAAATTAGGGCTCTTTACATAGTTGTAGATAATTAAAACCAGTTGGGTGGTAAGAATTAACAGTATCTTTATTTTAATCATCCCTAGGGCGAATAAACATATGCATCATGGCGGCTGATTTTGTATCGTGTGTAATGGCGGCTGACTTTGTATCATCCGTAATGAGTTATTATTTCTGTTTAAAAAAAAGCCATAATTTGTTTAATTTATTTCGAGTTTATTTGTAATTATAGTTTTGATTTTCAGTTTTTTGAAGAGTTTTAATGTGTTTATTAAAATATTTACAAGATTGTTCGTGAGGTGAAAGTTTATAAGTGAGCATGTGCCGAAACAGTCGAGTCCAAGTTTCCCATATAAGTGGGAGGGTAGGGTACAAGGCATGTAATATTTTCCACACCTAATAATTTTTTATTTTTTTAAAGAAGATTTTATTAATGTTTATCTCTTGTCCGACAAAATAAATATTACATATTAAGTTGTGCTTTTCAAGTAGGCCTAACTAAGTCATTTTGGAATTCAACATATGATGCTTTGTTTATGAGGTGAAAGATTCGATCATCGAATCCAGTAAAACACCGAATCCTCGAATCTTGAATACTTGTCAGGAGTCGGTTGATTCGAAGATTCGAGTGGCCCATCTCTAGTTTAAAGTCGAAACTCCCTTGCTTCTACGCCCACAGTAACCTTTGCATTTTCAAAACATTTTGAAGGACGACTAAAACTTCCTTGAAACATGTGAGAGATGTATTTTTTATTTAGATTAGATTCTTTTTATTCGTCAACCATTTTGCCTTAAAAGCGTCTTTTTTTTACCATTATTGTGGATTCACACGTTCTCCGAAAAACTAGCACATAACAGAAACGTAGTCACTTGACAACACGCTTTAAGCCACTCATAAGATTTCCGTTTAATCAAGCAAGCTGTTCTGTTGAAGTTCATCTATTCTCTACTTTGTCTGCTCTGCTCGAGATTTATCTTTTTTTTAAAGTATTTACTCTTTATAAAAAATGAATTTGATTTATATTTTAATAACATGTCTTAATAGACTTAAACATTTTAAAATTATGAATATACTCGAATTCAGGAGCTTTCCGAAATACTCGACTCGAATGAAAAACACAATCTCGCAGACCTGTAGTATATACTGTCACATGATAGCTAATCATATGTTACTAACAGATCAATGTTGAAATTATATACAAGTGAAATGATTTAGAAGTTATACATTAAGATTAGAATTTTGAATCAAATCTGTATCTTAGGAGAATTCTGGTGAAGTCTAACAGAGACTTAAATATAACAGAAATTATATTTTATTTTTTAGGTCGTTGTCGCCGTGCAATTGATGTTCCTTTGGTAAAGTCTTGGTACAGAGAACACTGCCCTCCAGGCCAGCCAGTCAAGGTCAGAGTGAGCTATCAGAAGCTGCTCAAGTACTATGTCCTCAACGCTCTCAAACACAGGCCTCCTAAAGCTCAAAAGAAGAGGTAATGTTCAGGAGTGAACAGAATTTAAAACATCTTGATTGGAGGCCAAAAGCCTTTCTTTAGTCATAGTAAAGAAAAGATAATTTATGTTTGGGAAAACCACAGAAGAAATAGTTTATTTCACTTAGGGAAACACATTTATATTTTAAGCATTGTGTCTTACTACTTTTTCAGGTTGTACGCTGATGTACTAATTATGCAAATGTCTCAGTGATAAGGAGGTTAAATTTAGATTAAGTATGCCTGCGTTTGTCTGGAGGGAGAGTGTAAAATCATTTAATAAATACCACCCACAGTACACCCGACTATAACTTTGACCTCCTCGTCATCAGCAGTTAAGTCTATATATGTCATTGACAGCCTTAGTTTACTTGGATGACGGCTCAAAAGGTTACTAGAAACTATCCCTAATACATCCCTACATCAACAACTGGCATCTATCACTTTGGATCACTGTAATGTAAACGGATGGTAATATATGAATATGATAGTTAACCACAGTAATTTAGTTAAAGTTAAGAATTAGATAGAATGCTCTGAAAAAAACTATGACAAAATAGAGAAAAATTGTGATTTAATGAAATCGATAGTTCAAGGTTTAATTCATTAAATCACAATTTTTCTACATTTTGTTAGAATGCCCTGGAAAAAAATATAAGTTTTACCTTTAATTATTACAACTCCTTACTTTAAACCACTTTAGGATGTTTTCTAAAATGTTACAGTAATTTAAGCCAATATTATTTATTTATTTGAGGTCAGACACAAAGCTTATTTATCGTCTTATTCCACATAAAAAAAAATGTTATTCACAGCACTTCCACAAAAGGTCTAATGGAAATAGCTTTAAAATGGCAATCGAGCATGTGATTGAATGTAACAGAAACAAGTTATTTACATGATGCACCCACGCAATGGATAAAAATATTATATTCAGTTAAATACGGTAAAACAATCTGTGTGTGTGTGTGTGTCTGTCTCTCTCTGTGTGTGTGTGTCTGTCTGTCTGTGTGGGGCTGTGTGTGTATATAAGACAAGTATTTTCTCTTTTCCAAGTAACTACAATGCCTGAATTAGAAGGTATTAATATTTTCACTATATTACACACTATCAATAACATTCCAAACAAAGAATAAGTACTTTTAATTATGTTTAAAATTTTGTTTCGATTTGGATAGAAAGAAATTATTATAAGTAATGAAAAATTATGAGAAAACTTAAGTTTACATTATTTTTAATTAAAAATCAGGGCCGCCACCTGTCTGAAAAACAGGGAACTGTTAGGGAATTTGGTTTGACCTGGAAAAATCAGGGAATTTCTCAATTTTCCTATAAATGACTTGAATTTTAAAATATAAAGTCAAATTTTCTAAAGTGTTAACCTATTTTGCTGACAACATATTTTTACATTATTGTTTTTCTCCTTGATGATTAATTAAAATTGCGATCGTAATTTGTGAACTTCACATTGAATGCTATTACTATTTTGTGGCATTACATAATCCAAGAACATCTGTGAATGTGTAAACATCATCATATGCACCATCTATATCATGTGTAACTTAATTTAAAAAAAAAAGGGGGTGACCTGGCGGTCTAGGGGTAAAATGTCAGACTTCTCTGCTGGCGGCCGGGATTCAATCCTCGGTCCCGGCACAGATTTATCTGATTACCAAACCCTTCCTTCACCCTTCCTTCACCCTTCCTTCACCTCTGACAAGACATTATGTGAATGTGGGGAATGCCAGGCCTCCACCGTGGTTCGGATTCCACGTTAAACTGTAGGTTCCTTCATTTCATCTCACAATCACCCTACCATTACACATTAGCGTAAGTGCGTATACCCGAACGGGTAGTAAGACGCGGTGCTGATAACAATTATAATATACTTTTTTATATTTAATCATATCACTATCGAGAACTTGATAAATGGAAGCAAATAAGTGCATTTGTTTAACTATGTTGTTATAAAGACTGTGTAGTTAAACACGTACTTAGTTACAAGCTATTATAATAATAATAATTACTACTTCCACCAGGTACCTGTTTCGTTCATTCAAGGCAACCAAGTTCTTTCAGACGACGACTTTAGACTGGGTGGAAGCTGGTCTTCAGGTGTGCAGGCAGGGTTACAACATGTTGAATCTCTTGATTCATCGTAAGAACCTCAACTATCTCCATCTTGATTACAACTTCAACCTAAAACCTGTCAAGACGCTCACCACCAAAGAGAGGAAGAAGTCAAGGTTTGGTAATGGTATGTCAAAAAACTGTTCTCGCTAGGATTTGTGAAATTCATCAGAAAACTTTTGATCTAAGATTAAACAAGCAATTAGGGTTTCGCAAAGCTCATTTTCTTAATTTAAAGCCAACTTGAATATATGCTATAGGATAGGACACATAGATAGGAACAATTAAAAGGTATAACATAAATTAATTAATTGTTCCTATATATATGTCCTATCAATCTTTACCATATTTTTTTTTCTCCTCTTTTGTGTTTTTTTGTTTTCTCTTTTAGGAAGTTGTGTTGCACGTTTCACACTCCTCCCTCATGAGTTCCGATAGAATGAAACCTAGGTCGGGGGATTGGGAGATGACGATCAATTTTCTTTAAGAGACATCCATTACCTCTTTTTATTTTCAACATGTTGTATTAAACATTTGAAGTATTTTTTGAATATTGAAATTTAGGGGTCTGTGAGGTTGAGGTTTTCTCATTCTAGTTGAGTATTTTGAGTATTGAGTGTTCAAGTTGAGTTCCAAAATATTATTTATTTTAAAATGTTAAGAAATAGATATGAGTCGAATCAACTATTTCTCGAATCCGAATCTACATTCTATTTTCAAATCTCTAATCCGAATCCTAGCATGTTAGGAATTTTAATGATTTACAAATAGACCTACATTACATTATATTATTACATTACATTTTGGGGCTAAATTGTAAATTAAGATTTATTTCAATCATGCTTTCAAATTTGATCAACCCCAAACACCCCTCGCCAAATACAGGTTAAAATCCAACCAAATTAACAATCTAGACTCATATTATTGTTTAGAAATTAAATAAATCAAAATTTGAGTCTTTTAGCTATTTTTAAAAGTGTGAATTAGTTAAATTTCTAAAGAAACATATGATATAAGCAGATTAGGCCTAGTTATCCTTTGACCAACTTTAA
The DNA here is from genome assembly GCA_902141375.1 of Timema poppense. Taxonomy (NCBI): domain Eukaryota; kingdom Metazoa; phylum Arthropoda; class Insecta; order Phasmatodea; family Timematidae; genus Timema; species Timema poppense. The sequence continues at coordinate 23,349 of CABFOV010006665.1, read as the reverse complement.
TCATCTTTTGAAGTATTATAATCTATTTTATTAAGATAGCAAAAATAAAAATACAAACAAATATATTTAATAAAGATTAAAACGGAATGCTTAGCAATTAAACATTATATTGTAAATAGTGAACTCAATAATGCCTAAGTAATTTTTATTATAATTTTCTTATATATCCATTATCCATCTTCGCTTATAAAACAAGAAATATATCCGATTCTTGCGATATATCGATCTTTGAGAATATATTCTATTTAAAACACGGACATATTTTTGACTACAATATGTTCATTCCCAATTAATAATTCAGGACTATGGTTGAATAACTTTACAATTACTTCAATAACATATTTAAAAAAATAACAACCCCTTAAGGTAATATCAATTTAAAAACCACTAATGAATTAGCAAGTCACTATTTGATTCTTAAAACTCTAGAGTGCTTACTAAGTAATCAGATTACTTGAATCAATTTTAAATAAACAATCATTATACGAGTTATCGTTGTCTGACTGTTGAAAGTATTTATTTTTCATGAAACCCAACAAAATATCCAACTTCTGGATCGTATGCAATAAATTGAGGTTCTTTGCATACTTGTAGATAATTAAAACCAGTTGGATTATGGTTGAAAAAATATATTATACTTAGTTATAAAACTGTATCTACAAAAATCAATTATAAAATGTTTTATTGCTTAATTTTCTGTAGTAATTCTTTATAATCCAATAAATAGAACTACTATCACAACATACATGAATTACTTCGGCTTTGCTTATATAGCTATTCATTTGCAACAGCCCAGAATGGTAATAATAATAATAATTTAATTTTAAAGGAGTTTTTTGGCTCTCAATTTATTTATTGTAATATCTGCATAGTTGTTATAGCGAACATGAAGCTTCTTTTTTTTATGTCATTTCGAGGCTTCGCGCACCCCTAGTAGTTCTCTCTGGATCTTAATGCCATTTGATGTTGTGTAACAAATCTATACTCATATTGTTAAGAATGTACAGGAATATCAATAGAAACATATTAAAGGGAATAAAATCCATAACTATAGTTATTTAGGTGATTTAGAATTAAACAAGCCTTTCCCATACCTTTAGTAGGCTTTTAGCACCTAACTTAGCCATTATAATATAATATTATTTTATTAATGGAAATGTGTAATTTTTTTGACATGTTTTTGCAGCCTTCCATCTTTGCCGTGAAATCCTACGTCTGACTAAATTGATTGTGGATTCACACGTACAGTACAGACTAAACAACGTTGACGCCTTCCAGCTGGCTGACGGTATTCAGTACATCTTTGCGCACGTCGGGCAACTGACTGGCATGTATCGATACAAATACAAACTCATGAGACAGATCCGCATGTGCAAGGACCTCAAGCATCTCATCTACTATCGTTTTAACACGGTGAGTCCCCAAACATTTATCATACACAACAGGATGAACGTTACCTTACAGTTAAACTACTTTCATTCTACTTTAAACATTTTATAGTAAGATTCATTTTTGTAACACGTTTGAATATATTAGATAAATACAGAAACCTTTCGTCAATGTTTCCTAGTTTTCATTAAAGTAATTTTAGAATATTCCTTCCATGGCTGATCTGGCTTCATTTAAATTTCATTGACTTATATTTCACATAAATTATAGTTTTTGGTTGTGTTTAATTATCTTGAATGCTGAAAAATAAATATAAATTAAATTTATTCACTATGATTACAAAATCATTGTTTGCACAATGTTGGTTTATTTTATATTATTAAATCCCAAAAGATGTATTTTCATTTTCTGGTACTTTCCAAAAGTATAATTGAATGTAATCCCTTTTCTCAAATTCAAAATACTGTTTTTTTTAGGGTCCGGTGGGCAAAGGTCCTGGTTGTGGAATCTGGGCACCAGGCTGGCGTGTATGGTTGTTCTTCATGCGTGGCATTACACCCCTTTTGGAACGATGGTTGGGTAACCTTCTTTCCCGTCAGTTTGAGGGGCGACATTCCAAGGGTGTGGCCAAAACTGTCACCAAACAGAGAGTGGAAAGTCACTTTGATCTAGAGCTCAGGGCATCGGTTAGTAATGACTTTATTCTATTTTTTGGTTTAACCTAACTAATAAGATTTTGTTGAGCACTACAAAATTACTTAAACAATATAATGAAACATATTTTTTAAAATGATTGTTTATATTTAATGTGTCTCTTGTTGTTTGTCAACTTTGACTTATGTGGGTAGGGTTCTTTGGTTTCTCGTGAGTGGAGGAGTGGGCAGAGTGAGTAAAAGTATAGAGGGGGAGAAGAGTCATCAGACAGTGAAGAGGAGGAGTCCACTGGTGTTCAATACGTGTGAAGCGGAAAGGGGGGGTGGGTGTTTGTTGGTGAAGTAGAGAGCATGACTATTGGGAGGATTGTGGGTTCATATATATATACACACATAATATCTGTAATAAAAAATATATTTATAGATCCTTAATCTATCACACTGTTTTCTACCAAAGCAGTAAATTAATTTTAATCAATGAAAAAAAGTTATACACCAATTTGGTCCTTTCGTACTAAAATAGGGGATAGAAACAGACCTAGCTTATACCGGTTTGAACTCTGATCATGTAAGAATTTAAACACACTAACTAGTATCAAACACACGGCCCCATGGCGTTGTGCGGTTCTTATACAACTCAGACTTTCAGGGTGGTCCATACTGAACGGGAACTAAAACTGTAGGATGGATACTCTCCTCATAACTTACTGTAAGTCGGTAGCTGAGTACAGAGCACTTCGGAGTAGACCCATAACAACTGTCATCTACCCAGCCCCCTAGTCCTGTAGGGTGTTCCCCCTGAGTTACTGCTTATGTCAATACTCTGTTATGCCTCTTGGCAAAACAATCTCTGTTTTTGAAAACATGGCCTGTACACGTGTGTAACTGCTGATTTAGAACAAGATTTCTCAGACCTACATCATCCTTGCATGCTCCAGATTATCAAAGCCTGCAAGTAACGACAGTTAACAAACGGTTACCAATGGTATTTCCTCCTATGTTCTTAATAAAATGAATTACTGTCTAATGACTTGTAAATGAATAAGACAGTGTAGAAACACTGTACATTAATGAAATGTAAGTGAAGGGAAAGTGAAAGAAGCCAACCTTGAAAGGTTGATAGGATAGGCCAGATAGAAAAAAACACTTCTTTCTAACTATCCTTTCATTTGTAAAAGTCCGTTCACTGTTTTCTGAAAGGCTTTTTTCCCTACCAGAAATCTGTTATATAGTAGGATATTGGTAGGAAAAAAGACCTTCCAGAGAGTAATTCCTACCGTGAATGGAGTATAACTGGGAGTCTAAGGAATGGAATATGTTAAAAGTGTAAGAAGAAAGGAAGAGAAGTTTGTTCCTATCTAGGCCTAACCTATCATCCTTAACTATCACTTACTTTACATTATTGTAATGTGTTTTTACAATGTCTTCATATACAGCACTTGTGGTCATAATTATTTCAAGATTCAGATTAAAACACATATTGGAGATTCAGAATTCTAAGGTGAATTTGAGACTAGGATTAGAAATTTGGGTTTGTAAACTAGTAGATTTGACACAACTCTAATTTGTAAGCAGTAAAAACATTTATCTTTCCAAGAGACCAGGTAAATCCTTAATTTTTCGCCTGCACAAGAGAAATTCTTAAACATTTGTACTTGTTTTATATATATTTATATTTCTTATAGGTCATGCACGACATTGTTGATATGATGCCAGAGGGTATTAAACAGAACAAGGCGAGAACTATTCTCCAGCATCTCTCCGAGGCTTGGCGTTGCTGGAAGGCCAATATTCCTTGGAAGGTTGGTCCATCTACCATTTGTTAGTGGTCAGAAATGGCAGTAGACTTTTAATAATAATTTTCTATTTGTATGGGTTTGCAGGCTTTATTTGTTGTAACCTCTAAAATGTTGAGAAAAGGTCCAAAACATATAGATTCAAATTTAACATATTTTTTAGAATAGTTTTAATATATTTGATTGAATCTCTGTGTGGAAAATATCTTGCAATTTATATGACTGTATTATATTTGGAAGAAGGTACAGGAAAGGTGGATAGAAACATATAAAAGGGGGACAAACACAATATGGCCTTTACAATGAAAAGAAGAACACAGTTCACACTTTACACTGCTGCCAATGGACAAGGAGGTAATGGTTGTCTCTTAAAGAAAATTGATCGTCACCGCCCAATAATGATGAATTTATAATAAAATGAGTTATTGCCAATGGCTTGGAACTGTATAATAATACAGTTTAGAAACACTGGACAAAAATGTGAAATAAGTGATAGTGAAGGGAGTCAACCTGAAACTATAGTTATGTTAGGCCGAGATAAAAACACTTCTACCTCAATTTCTTCTTTCACTTTTAAACTTCCACAGTTACACGTGGTTTTGAATTTTTGGAAATATTCCTTTTTCATATAAGGCGACACGTTAAAAATATACATTACACAAAGAAAGATATATTCTCAGTTTGCAATACTTTCTAATAATGTTTATAAAAAAAGTCATTTTTATTTTCCAATCTATATATATATATTATATGTTCAGTCTCTGAACTGTATATATTTAATATTGTAAAATAGCCTTTGTGTAATAGTTTGGTTAACCTAGTTCATTTTGATTTAGTTCCCTATTTATATTGGTTTGTATGTGTTAGTTGTTCGTTGGTTCCCGCCGTTTTAAAGTTTTCCCCTCCTTTGTTTTGAGGGTGGAAAGGATGGGGAAAGTAAGTCGTTTGTTCTGTTGTGAGTTAGTTCAGCGTGGAATTCTGTACGCGTTGGGTGTCTGCTATGACGATTACATCTTTTGCTTTATAAATCATTGTTTATGTGTGAATCGGTGCTTCAGGCCCTAAAGGGGCCTCTTTGATCCTAAACCACAACAAAGGTTCGAGAGATGCCGAGGAATTAACGGCTTGTTCCCTATTCCTTCCTCTGCCAACCCATAAGGTAATCCTCCATTGTCGCGGAACTTCATTTAGTAGAGGTAAGCATTTATCACAGTGTTCACTCTTTATCGGCTTTTTTGTTCTGTTGTTTTGATGCTAATAGTTTGTTGACTGGAAAGAACAATATAAAGAAAAGTTCTGGCTGACTAATTCATCAACACCCAGTCCAAACCCTTGGATCTAGAAAGCTGAAATAATGTCCAGAGGTTCATTTTATGATGTAGACAAGGAGTAAGGCCGGATTTTTTAAAAATTCCTCGAGATAGGGAATAAAGAGTATTTATAGTTATATTTTGGTTTCAAAGATAGATCTAAGCCATGGGCAAATGCTAGTAAACTATAAACATAAAGTTAGCCAAGTTCTTTGAATAGATCTGCTTGTTGGCTTGCTGTGATGAGTCGCGTAGGGGTCCTGAAATCAGTCGGTACTGTGGGCTGATAGTCTCGCAAGTGAGTGCTGTTTGTGTCTGAGACTGAACTCGCTACTTGTGGAGGCTAGACACACGCTATTTGAGCATTTCATAAAACGTATACACAAATAACTTAACTGATTTAATTTTAATTTTTTATGATTGGAATTTACAATTTTTGGTTACTGCACTATGTGATGAAATCTGTATACTTTAGTAACAAATGTTAACTTGATTCAATTCACGTACTCCGGAATCTTATTTCTGGCTAAATATTTGTAAAAGGTAGTTGATGAAAGTTGCTTATTATAACAAGGAAGTGTATCTTCCTTAAAGGTACCTGGCCTACCCACTCCAATAGAGAACATGATCCTTCGCTATGTCAAAATGAAGGCTGATTGGTGGACCAACACCGCTCATTACAACCGAGAACGTATTCGCCGTGGTGCAACAGTTGACAAAACTGTGTGCAAGAAAAATCTGGGTCGGCTTACTCGTCTTTACCTCAAGGCTGAGCAGGAGCGCCAACATAACTATCTTAAGGTAATGCAGCCAAATCGGTTGTCTTATTGGAAAACATTAAATATTAATTTCTAACTACCCTTCTTTTTTTTTAAACAAAATCTTCCATGACATAACTACTGGTGTGAAGATTTACTTATAGACCAAAGTCGTCCAAGAAACAAAAACTCGTGTTGTGTTAGTTGATATTACTTAGGGATAGATTTTAGGATTACATTCAACACCAAGATTATTAATGACTTAAAAACAAAGCTTATGATGACCTCTTTAATGGATGCACCTTTTCGCTTTTTGAGGTATTTTGCTATACATATTTAGTAAAAGCAAGAGAAGCAGATAGAAAATATTTAAAAGCGAACAAACACACTATGGGTTTTACAATCTCACTTTACATTGCGGCCACTGTTTGCTTTAGACCTTAGTAAAACATTAATATAGTATTTTTTGTATTTGTGCATACACTCCCTAGATTATAATGAGGGTTTCAAAATTTTTAAACTTTCAACTTGGCTTCTAAACAAATGTCGGCTTTGACTTTGCTTCTAAAAAAATGTTGACCTTTACAACTAGGATGCATCACCAATCAAAACATTGAGAGCTAAAATACTCAATTCATAGTTGATTAGGCCTATTGTGAGCTGTTATATAATTATGTTACAAATAAATATTAATATGTAAATAACCTGAAGTAATTGATTAGTAAGTTGTTATAGCAACTTAAATTAAGATTAAATATTACAAACAATTGTGCTATAAAACCATTTCAGGTCATGTTAGTACATTTCTTTCACGATAGGTTTTTACCTGGATGACAGTTTGAAAATCATATGTTTAGGTTTTGGATTGCAAACACTTGTAAAAGATCACAGTTTTGTTATAAATGTAAAGATCTTTAATTACCATTATATATTACATTGAAAATAACAAACTTAAGTTTTCTCATACTATTTTCATTTTTTTCAATAATTTCGTTTTGGAACGTTACTGAGTTTGTGTAATATATTGCGCACATCAATACCTTTTAATACAGGCGTCGTATTTACTTGGAAAAGAGGAAATACTTGTCATTTTTTTACATACAATACATGATTTTATCTTATTTTGAAATATTTAACTGAATAAAATATTTTCTTCAACTGCGTGTTTGCATCATTGTAAAAAAAACCTGTTTGCCCTCATGTTCAACCATATTGTTTTAATTCGTCAGTTGCCATTGTGAAGCTATGTTCATTAGAAATTTTTGTGAAAGGGGTGTAGATATTTTTTTAAATGGAATAAAACGCTAAATAAACATTTTATCCATCCTTAAATAAATCTATAAATAAGATTGTCCTAAATTACTGTGGTTACCTATCACAATAATATGTTATCTGTTTTCATTACAGTCATCCAAAGTGATAAAATCAGCTGTTGGCGTAGTGATATATTAGGGAATATTTCTAGTTACATTTTGAGCTGTCATCCAAGTAAACTTAGGTTGTGAATGAATTATACATAAAGCTATGTATAAATAACTACAATATAATACTTTTTCGGTCATAAAACAAACAAAAAATATTAGATCTTGGTTTTGTCTTTGAGAATGTATTAAATATTCCATTTGAGCTTACTTCGAAGATAAAGTAGACCATACACACCTCTAGTTTTTTTAAATCAGTTAAACACATCTTCAAGTCCCACCATTTAAATATGATTAATTTATCGGCCTTTTCCTGGCATGTTTAAGATTGGGAGTATGGTTTTAAGTTAAAATATCTCAAACATCTTATAACCTCCCCCTGTCATCTGCAATCCAGGCTCCTGCGATATGAACACCTTAAATCATGTGACCATGGTGCTGGCACACATGTTTCCTTAAGCTTTGTTGTATGTTGGTAGCAAAGTTTAATCCTCTCATCTTTATTATAAGAGTGGTAGCCTACATATTTTCTTGGGCTGCAGGATGGACCATACATTTCCCCTGAAGAAGCTGTAGCCATCTACACGACTACTGTTCATTGGCTAGAGTCCAGGAGGTTTGCTCCAATACCGTTCCCCCCTCTTTCATACAAGCACGACACTAAGCTGCTCATTCTATCATTGGAACGACTCAAGGAGGCTTACAGGTACTACATCAACTAGCTTCGCCAAGTTTTACTTATGTTCTTTCTGGCTTCCTATTATTCGTTCTTGCTTTGTTTTGGTAAAGAATGGCTGCTTACTAGGCCACTTTTCTCTATTTAATTCTTATGTTTTATGATTGAGTGTTAATGAACAAAATAATGTGGTACAATTTGACTTTCGAGTTGTGTTTTGTAAACAAAAGTGGTGATGGGAAAGATTGGACATACCACCTTGTAGGTTAATTTATGTAAATCTACAAAAAATATCATATTTATTTACATTTCCGAATGGATTGGTGTTTATTTTGACAAGGTCTAAAATTTACATAACACACCAAAAATAACTTACAAAAACCGATTACTATGAATGCGAATAGAAGCCTATAGGCCATCACACTCAAATATGAGTACAGTACTTATGAGCATGCAGTTGCCAGATTATATCCACTTGACACAAATTAACAATCTTTGTATTATAAATGTCAAGTTATATGAAGAATATACATTTTATGATAAAACATTTAAAGTTTGGTTATGTATTGTTGTGTGATTTTTATTATCATTAATAATAATATAAACCTGCTTTAAATACACACTTAACAACATTGGTGTCTACTGGGTCATGAAAAAGTCACTAATTAATGTCACGAATTTTTAATATTTTGGTCATAAAGTCACGAAAATAGTTTTAGTTTGAATTTCCCGCACATCGTTGGTAATGGTGAATATAAAATATTAATATTTACTTACCCGATTTTGATCCATGCTTATGTTGTGGTAGTTAAATTAATAGTCACTGTTAAAATTCTGTTTAGTAACGGGTTTATAATGACCAAATATTGAAAAAATTAATTTTTAGTAATTTAAAATTAAATTGTTTGATAATTCATTGAGGTTTCATCCTTACTTCAATTAGTTTAATATGAGAAGGTTGTTGTAGATGTTGAAGTCGAAGCTGAAGGTGATTTGACCTTCGAATTCAACTTTGATTTTTCGAAGCTTGGCACACCGTTATCGAACTGTGGTACAGGACATTGAATGTAAGAGAGACTAGGAAATTGGAGGTCATTGGAATGAAGTTATCAGGGAAAGAGGGGTTTAGTAAAATGCTTCCAAGTCTGGAAACAGATGATGATGATGTAGTTGAACGTATTAATACAAAGTTTTAAATGATAAAAAATCTCCATGTATTCTCAATATTTAATTTAACTGAAATCATTTTAGAAAGGGACAATATAAAATTAATAAAAATATTATTATTTTCAAGTATTTAGTATTCTATTTAGTTATTTTTATAATCATTACCTTATAATAACAATGCAACTTCAATCGGAGATAATTTTAAATGGACATACATATTGAATTTGTTTATGAGTCAAATGTAGTTTTAGAGCTCTATTACATTATCAATATTCAATTTGATTTACATTTTAACATATGTTGCTGAGTGAATTATAAGCTAAACTGCATATATTATCCAAATTAAGTAGTCATTGCAATTTAAAAATTGATTTGTATATACATCGGAAGGAAGCTCAAAAATGACGAACCTACAAAACTTATTCACAAGCTCAGCTTGATGCTCAAATTCTAATTACTCGTAATCCCCTACAAATCAGTTGGAGCAAAATGTTCCTCCAGCTTTCTATACGAATGTTTGTGCACTTATGTTATAATTAGTTAACTCATCTATACATTATTAGATTAGTTATTATATGTCATTTATAACCTTAAGTTTATGTTTGAAAACAAGCACGATTAAAGGGTGACCTGGCGGTCTAGGGGTGAGGTTTCGGACTTCTGTGCTAGGGGTCCAGGGTTCAATCCTCGGTCCCAGCACAGATTTATCTGATTACCAAACCCTTCCTTCACCTCTGACAAGACATCTTGTGAATGTGGGGAGTGCCAGGCCTCCACCGTGGTTCGGATTACACGTTAAACTGTAGGTCCTTCATTTCATCTCACAATCACCCTACCATTACACATTAGCGTAAGTGCGTATAACCGAAACGGGTAGTAAGACGCTGTGCTAATAATAATAAGTACGATTAAACCACCAATCACCAAGTAGGCCAGCAACAAAATAATTCCCATAGTTCACAGCTGGTAGGCATACGTCTAAGATATGTCTCAAACAGCGGTGTTTTGCCTTTCCAAGAGGATATGTTAACATTTCCGAATGTTACCGGAATGTTATTCCTTGCTGCCTATTGGCAGAGCTATGTTTATATTTACACATAAAACTAATTCTGGTCAATGTGTTTGGTAACTAAAATTAATATAAATCAAAAATGAAATGTTTTGAGGATGAGGGAAGTTACTCAAAGTAAGTGTACTGTTGTTTTCCTGGGACCACAGAAAAAAAATTCTTTTATAACCTGAGTCCAGAAATTATTGGTATACTGGGTATATCTTACATTAATATTTTAACGCCCTGATTATATCAACACACTACTTACAAACTAGCCTAATACTGACAAAAACCCAACATTCAATTTAATAGTAGCAAATCTTTGACCCAGACCCCCTCATTTTACTATTTCATACTTAAGTTCATAATACTTTAAACTATAAATAAATTAATTACTTCCTTAAGTATTATACTAAAACTATTTTTTAAATGAATATTATTAAGTATAAAAAACAATTACAATCTCAAAATAAGGTAAATTCATATATATCACTATTAGCACACATATGAGGTTCATGAGAGGTATTGAGAATGTAACAAGAAGAAACAGGCTAAGGGACAAAATAATTAGGGGTGGTTTAAAAGTAATATCATTAGAAGCGACACTGAAGAAAGAAAGGTTGATGTGGTTAGGTCGTGTGATGAGTGGAGGACACAATGCCTTGCATAGTAAATAGAAGGATAAAAGACCACGGACAAGATGAATGGACCAAGTGCAAAAAGACACGGGAAGCTAGAGGAGTAGAATGGAGACGCATGGATGAGGGAAATGTTTGGATAGATCGACAGGAAGGGAAGAGGCCCGACAACCCACATAGGGGAAAACTTCAAATGATGGTGGTGGTGGTGGTGATGATGAAGATTACTATTAGTAACACATTATGCTTATTTTATCTAAAATTGATTTAAATATATTATTTTTGGACTTTTAGAGTGCTCACTAGTCTTGAAACGTTATGCCAATTTTTATATATTCAAGAAATATTTTCAAAGTCGAATTATATGTGTTTGAATAATTTTTTCTTATGGTTTTACTTGAAAAAATATTTTATTATTATTTATATAATAATAAAAACTAAAATCACTTGGAATTCTTTTTATTTCACAATAATTGTTTGTAATATTTCATTATAATCTTATAAATCAAGTTCCTGTTGCGACATGCAATTCTTTTACTTTAAATTAATTATTAAGGTGCGATGCACACCAGGATACAATACATATCATAGGCTCGTAAACCATTCACACTAATTTCTTTATAAGATAGGTATCACTTTATTATTATTATTATTAGCACCGCGTCTTACTACCCGTTCGGGTTATACGCACTTACGCTAATGTGTAATGGTAGGGTGATTGTGAGATGAAATGGAGGACCTACAGTTTAACGTGGAATCCGAACCACGGTGGAGGCCTGGCATTCCTCACATTCACAAGATGTCTTGTCAGAGGTGAAGGAAGGGTTTGTTATAGGTATCACTTGTGCCCGTTCAAACTGTATGGAAGTGACAAAACAGGTACACACCATTACAGCTGTGGCATCTTTCGTAAGATATGTATATTATAACAACACACTCTGCTAGTTTCTTTGCTCAGTATCACATGATTTCAAGGTGACAACATGTCTAGGTCAAGCTAGCCTGAAGCAACATTCTTAATTTCTTTAATTAATATGGTGGCAAAAAACCCCATTATTGGAATTACATATTTAAAGAATATAGTCAAACTGACGTAACAGACTTTGTATGGAAGATCATTGCAGCCGAATTAAAAACACAGGTAAGGAATAATTGTATTCAAACCACAACCATATCTTTATTTACAACACACCAATATTTGTAATATCTTTATATGTATAAATAATTGCAGCAAACATTTTGGGCACTATGTTGTGCAATGGTATGAATAATTTTTCATAGCACACCTGCATATTTTTATTGAATAGGAATAGCTCCTGGCCGAAAGAAGTAATTCCCTACTCTATTTTACAAGCGTACAGCCGGTGACGTTGTCATAGTGTTATTCAGCATACTGCTACCGGCTAATGCAGGCACAACACACGTCTCTAAATAAGTTGTTTCGAGGGTTTCCTTTCCCATAGATGAATACATTTATGTAGGACTCTTGCTGCCTTTAAGATGTCGACTGCACATTCCTCGTTACACGAGACTGGTCGCTCAAATACAAAAAATATTGGTGTTTGAAAATTCTTTTGCCGTTGCTTAGTACTCTTTTCGGGTAAGGCCGCATTAAGTATGGTAACAGAGGAAAAGCTTTATCACCGACAAAATAAACTTTTTGACAGAAAAGTAATAATCACCCATGCAGAATTTAAACTGAACTTTGGCAAGAAGATAGAAGCCAACATCTATACACTTCTGAAAACTGTTGGCCTCAAAGATCACAATTAAAAGACTCATAATGCAGATTTTGACTCATGCTATAGTACGAGAGTAATACAAGCTCTCCCCAATTGTTACAATGCTTCACAGCTTGGTCGGTAGAAACTTGCTCACTAATATATTACCAAAACCTTAGATAACCATCTCTCCTTTTCTACCAAGAGTCAAGTCATATGTTTGAACAGGTAACAGTATCTAAGTGACCATGAACTACATTTAGCCATTCTACCATAGTCCATTTAGTGTTTTACTATCTTCTGCTGAAGATGGGGACTGAAGTATCCAGATAATTTCATATTTATATATGTGTTTTACTTTTAATCGTGAACTGTGAGTCCTACAGGTTATGTGTGTAAGTTTGTAGGCCTTGCCTCTATCATCTTTTCATTGTTTAATTCAAAATAGCCGTTTCGTCCCATTTTTCTTTCATTGCATTTACCAATCCTTGATAAGTGATGTCATTTTCCTCTTAGGTAGATGATTTTTATATTATAAGTTTGCATGGCTATTGTGTTGATAGGACTACTGATTTGTATTTGTGGTGGTGGTTGGGTTGAATGCCCAGTCTTGTAAATATTGCTCTTTATTTGTGGTTATGTTTGTTTTAGTTTGTTATGATTTTTAAATTGGATGCTATGTAATGTTTAGCTCACCCCATTTATTTTCATTGACCTTTTAGGAAAATTCTCCAGGCTTGAATCTATATTTCAATTTTAAGTCTCGACGGATTTTCCCAAAAGTTCAGTGGTCCCATCTGCTGGGCGCAGTGTAGTTACCCCTCTTGGTGTGTGTTGCGAGGTGGGGCACCATACAAAGTTACCGACACTCGAGCATTGTTGACCTTCGAGGAAGGTATCCTCGATTTAAAAAGGTTGTACCTTCAGTTTAAGTCTTGAGTGTCTTTCACGAATGTTCAATGCTGGAATCAACTCATTGTGCACTCTACAGACGATAGGTAATTTCGTTATTTATTAAAGAAAAATTGTTTTTATTCTCATATCTTTAATTTTATTTCAAGTAGGGAAGCAACAAAAATATTTCAATCTTTGTTTTTGTCACAGAAGATTGAAAAATTGTTGAACTGTTTGGAAGAATTTTTCAGACTTGAATATCCATTAGAGTTTTAGGCCTGAGAATTCCTCCAAATAGTTTGGCAATAAGTTCTTCAAACCTTATATATTAGATAGTATTAGCTTCTAATGGAGGACTTAAATTTCTTTGTTATTTCAAGATTCTTTTGAAATTCTGACCAGTCATGTTGATTTATCAAAGACACTTTTGACAGATTACATAGTGTTGTCTTTTTTGGAAGATTTTTCAGACTTTAAGAGTCATTTGAAATTTTAAACCTGAAGATTCCTCCAAAGAATTCAATGACCATTACTCTAGAATGTTTACTCTCCTATCTTTACTTTATCCTGTTCTCCAGAGGTCTTATATTGTACTTTTGGAAGTATAAAGTAGTGGTTTCTAGTTACAATTATTTTCAGTTTGAAGACCTGAAGATACTTTCTTTAGAGTTCTGTGCTGAACTCTTAGTTACTTGGAAAATTTTTGGACATTGCTGACCTTTTTGGAAGAGTTTTTCAGACTTGAAGAGCATTTTCAGTTTTTAGGCCTGAAGATTCTTCCAAAAAGTTTGGTGGTGGAATCTACAAGTTTCATGTTCATATGTAAAGTATATATATATGTCTGTATATATATGGCTGACCTTTTGGAAGTATTTTCAGGGACTGACTTTTTATTTTATTTCAAGACCTGAATATTCTTCCTAAAAGTTCAGCGATTTATTCGTCGAGAAATTCATCATTGAAGCTGAAAAACTCCAGGTATGGATACAGACTATAAGGTGCTTTGTTTCATTTGAGGTTTTTCTTTGTATGATGTTAGCTTATGTTCTATAGTTTGTTTGCAGGTACCTTTGCTTGAGATATATTTAAGAATTAAGACCTGTATTTTTTCTGTTAAAAGATTATTTTGTTTGACCGATTGTTGACCGAGGATTTGCTATATCACATTTCTTTGTTTGTCTACTAACATAATTATTTTTGACTAAAATTTATGTCTGGTCAAAATTAATTTGCATATTTAACTCAATAATCCCTTCCCCCCTCACATTTAAAAGGGGATCCTTCGGCATTAAATATGATGGGTTTTTAAAGGGGCTCTAAATACATTTGATTAAAGTGGGTTTTTAATTTAACCAAAGGTGACCTGGTGGTCTAGGGGTAAGGTGTCAGACTTCTATGATGGCGGCCGGGGTTTAATCCTCGGTCCCGGCAAAGATTTATCTGATTACCAAACCCTTCCTTCACCTCTGACAAGACATCTTGTGAATGTGGGGAATGCCAGGCCTTCACCGTGGTTCGGATTCCACGTTAAACTGTAGGTCCTTCATTTCATCTCACAATCACCCCATTATTACACATTAGCGTAAGTGTGTATAACTCGTACGGGTACTAAGACGCGGTGCTAATAATAATAATGATTATTATTAATATTATTATTATTATTATTATTTAACCAAATGGTGCTCACTTTATTCAGTTATAATATATTTGAACTTCAATGTGGTCGATCCAACTTAAATCTTGGGAAACTGTGCGTGGTTACTTTAATTTTATATCATAACTTGTAAAATATGTTATCTCTTCCTCCAGTCTGGCATTGACAATGCTGACCTGAATATGTTGTGCTCCCTCTCACCCATTTCTCTCTTAGTTTGCATGAAACGTTATCATATTTCATTTTTTTCTTTGTGGTATAATGTATGTGTTATTACTTGCCTCATTTACCTGATAAGTATTTAAAGTAGTTGTGTAACTGTCTTTTCAGTGTGAAGTCTCGTCTAAACCAGAGTCAGCGCGAGGAGTTGGGCCTAATTGAGCAGGCTTATGATAATCCTCACGAAGCCTTGTCCAGGATCAAACGACATTTGCTCACACAAAGGGCTTTCAAAGAGGTATAATTTGTCTTTAATGTAGTATATAAATAGTTATAGTACAAACCGGTTTAGGAGGGTGTACATTTCACATTTTAAATTCAGCCAAATAAAGTGTTTAAAATATAAAATAACGATATGAATATCTATTTTATTTCAATTATTTTATCTTATAATCTCTTACTTTTACTTCTATACACCCGCCTCGGTGGCGTAGATGGCTAACACGCTTGTCGTGTTGAGTTCGTCTGCTGAGGACGGGGAGATCGAGGTTCGAATCTCGGTCGAGTGAACTGGGGGTGGTTTTTCCTAAATTGTTTTCCACTCTCCCTCCACGCAAATGTTATTCCTAATCCATTAGAGTAATTAGTACTTAAAGCGTATAACCCGAACGGGTAGTAAGACGCGGTGCTAAATAATATTATTACTACTATACATATGGTTGAAATAGTATTTAAGTATTAAGATCCCTATTTATAGTTAGTTTAGTATCCAAAGTGTTGAGTACAATTGGGAGAGCAACAGTACCCATTTGATAATTTAACTTTGGTAAATTAACTTTGCTTTTTTAACCTCTATCTTTGGGTTTTAAATACCCATAGGAAACAGATGTTGAAAAGGTACAGCTTGTTTGAACCCAAAAGTATCTAATTTGCTCGTAAATACAAAGCTTTCAGCGTGGTAAAAACCCAAGTAAAATTCCACAGTTTTAATATCAGACTTCAGACCACCACATTACAATGCAATTCCTTTTTCAAGTTGCATTACCCTACCTAAGCTACACATTATTTGGGGGTTAGGAGTGACTCTTTGAAAGTGTAAAATTTAATACGATGTTTGAAATAATATATAAGTAATAAAATCACATTTAAAATGACTTTAGTATCCAAAGTGTTGAGTACAATTGAGGAGTCAGCTCCAAGGTCATATAACAATATATGCCCATTTTATGGAGAACATTTTAAATGCACATCCAAACACATTAAAACCATTTTAAATCGTTTACAGGATTATTTAATTGTCTGGGTTGGCAGTACTGTTTAATCTCAACATTTCAGGTTATATTATTATTATAGGGTGTGGCAGGACTATCAAAATAAAGAAAGTGTTGTATATTCTAGACAGCATGTCTGCTCCAATATTTGTTTTATATACACAATAACGTAGTTCTGAGTGTATGTTTTTGGAACACGTGATATTTGTGAGTGTATTTGATATGTGATAAGGATATTTGAGTAGGTGACCTGGCGGTCTAGGGGTAAGGTGTCAGACTTCTGTGCTGGTGGCCGGGGTTCAATCCTCGGTACCGGCAAAGATTTATCTGATTACCAAACCCTTCCTTTACCTCTGACAAGACATCTTGTGAATGTGAGGAATGCCAGGCCTCCACCGTGGTTCGGATTCCACGTTAAACTGTAGTTCCTTCATTTCATCTCACAATCACCCTACCATTACACATTAGCGTAAGTGCTTATAACCCGAACGGGTAGTAAGACGTGGTGCTAATAATAATAATAATAATAATAATAATATATTTGAGTAATTATGGTTGACATTAATCCATGTTTAGAAGGTGTGTTGTTAAAGATTACAAAAGTGGGTGGTATTATATTTGGAAGAAGGTACAGGAAAGGTGGATAGAAACATATAAAAGGGGGACAAACACAATATGGCCTTTACAATGAAAAGAACACAGTTCACACTTTACACTGCTGCCAATGGACAAAGAAGAAATGGTTGCCTCTTGAAGACAATCGATAGTCACCGCTTAATCCCCCGATCTAGGTTTCATTCTATCGGAACGCATCAGGGAGGAGTGTGAAACGCGCAACACAACTTCCTAAAAGAGAAAACAAAAAAAAAAGGAGAAAAAATAAAATGGTAAAGAGGTTTTCCTTATAGAGTTATATCAAAAGTGGGTGGTAAGAAACCTGTTAACAAAAATCCAGAAAATGAGAGGGAAATACAGCACTATATCAAAATAAATTATTTTAAACAATTTATTTCACAAAAGCCATTCTACAATATTAAATATTTTCAGTTCAGAAACTGATCAATCCGTTTGCTAGGTTTGCCTTGGCTTTATATGCCTTATAATCTAACTTAAAACTAGGACAGGCACACACAAGCCAATAAATACAGTGTTTAAAATGGCTGATGGGACTTTTTCTTTCATTCATCAAATATATATATATATATATTAGGCTATATTCGACTTTATAGTTGGCTTCAATAACATTTCATATTATTCGATTTGGCTCACACGCCCTAAAAGTTTTAAATTTTTGAGCTACATTCAGTCATTCACTAATACTTGAGTTTATTCATTTAATAATAAAAAGTTTAGTTTGAACAGGCAAAACAAGATTCACGTAATAAATGATCAACAACCCATTGTCCGATGTTCTACTCTATACTGAAAATTAGACTTAAAATATTTATATTTTGTTTTGTAACCTTAGATTTACATTTTCCTGGTGTGTAGGTTTTGTCTTTCTAACCTCCTTTCAATTCTTATTAATTTCAGAAATTTGGTGAAAGTTTTTGTCTGTGTATAATTTAAAGTGTGTTATTTTTGTGTGTAGGTTGGTATCGAGTTCATGGACCTCTACAGCCACTTGGTGCCAGTGTATGATGTGGAGCCCTTGGAAAAGATAACAGATGCATACTTGGACCAATATCTTTGGTACGAGGCCGATAAGAGGAGGCTGTTTCCGCCTTGGGTGAAACCCTCCGACACGGAGCCACCGCCCTTGCTCGTCTACAAGTGGTGTCAAGGTCAGCATTACAAACTGACGGTTAAACCTGTATTTTGTTTCTGGAGAAAAGGAAAATTATAAAGATGAGATGTAGAAAAAAGGATACCACTCACGATGTTTAGTGTAGGGAAATGGAAACATTATATCGGAAAGTAATCACATTATTTCTTGAACCGTTCACAGGATATATATATTTTATATACATAATCTGGTTCTTTTTACTTTGAATAAACAAGATGAAATGTTTGGAGTGTTTCCACATTGCATTTTTTATTGGACTTACACCTAGTTCAATCCACTCATTACACTAAAATGTTATTTCTGATGGAATATTATTTGTCTTTTCCTGTTTACATGTTTTTGATGTTCTCATACTTATCTATTGAATTGATATGATGCATTCTATTCTGTTAAAAGATTTCATTTCCTGTAACAAATTTTCACCTATAATAATTTTTTTAAGCGCGCACAGCAGGTTTTTGAGTTTGAATTGAATCTAAAATCCAAGCCAATATATTATTTGGGAATTTTTAATAATTATGGCCAAAGTTATAATGTTAAAAGTTGCTCATTGGAGAGGAGATTTTAATGTCGTTAGAGTGGGAATCCTGCAATTGTTTGGAACTTTGTAGGGAAGTTCAGAAACATTTTTAAATGGATTATATCCTGCAATTTTTGACTTCTTTGTGAGATCTATCTGATATACTCTGTGTAGGTATCAATAATCTCCAGGATGTCTGGGATGTGACTGAAGGGGAATGTAATGTCCTACTAGAATCTAAGTTTGAAAAAATGTATGAGAAGATTGACTTGACACTACTTAACAGGCTACTACGTCTCATTGTTGACCACAACATTGCTGACTACATGACCGCCAAGAACAATGTGGTCATCAACTACAAGGTAAAACAACAAGCTTTACTATATAACATCATAGAGGTGGTCTAAGAGTAATGTGTACTGTATTTAAAAAAAAAAGTGTTCTATTTTATTTAAAAAAAAAAGGATTATTAAAACATATTACATCACCAATTGTATGTTACCTAGATTATAAAATATTTAACTATTGTATACATATTATATTAAATTGGATACTTTGAAAGAATGAGTAACGCAGTTAACACAGATTCTCGGATAATCACGAGAGTACTGTAGTTATAAACAATATTAAAATTTATGTTTTTGAACTATGGGTCTGACAACAATTGTTTTAGCGAATGAAACTGGAATTGTCGACATAGGTTCAAATAATAGATGACTAAACATATCAATTTTTCTTTCAGTCTCTGGAGGCAAAATTTATATTCTTAAATTGAATATTTGGTCTTGTTGTATTTTGTGCCAGATGTTTAAATATATATTAGACCCAGAAAAGTTTCACAATCAAATAAACCATCGGCTTATATCTATTGTGAGAAAGAAAAACAGATGCACAAAAGATAAAATAATGAGTTATCCTTTTTACATGAATAATATTCTATTATTTACCAGGATATGAACCACACCAACAGTTACGGTATAATCCGTGGGTTGCAATTCGCATCATTCATCGTTCAATATTACGGGCTGGTGTTGGATCTCTTGGTGCTAGGCTTGCAGAGGGCCTCGGAGATGGCTGGTCCTCCCCAAATGCCCAACGATTTCCTCACCTTCCAAGATGTGGCCACCGAGTCTGCCCATCCCATAAGACTCTACTGCAGATATGTTGACAGAGTACACATTTTCTTCAGGTAATTAATTAACTCAAAATAAATGATTTGTGATTTAAATTAGAGGGAAAATGAATCATATAAACATAATTAAAAGTATATGTTAATAGAAATGTTTGTATCTCAGATTCAGTGCAGAAGAAGCCCGGGACCTGATCCAAAGGTACTTGACGGAGCACCCTGACCCAAACAATGAAAACATTGTGGGCTACAACAACAAGAAATGCTGGCCACGAGATGCGAGGATGAGACTCATGAAACATGATGTCAACCTGTAAGTTATACAATTTACTGACTGTTTCTCAAGATCACCAAGGTCTAGCAGGTTTGCTTCTATCTCCCATTTCCAGTAAGATTACTATTATAAATTTAGAATTTTTATTTTATATAATTATTTAATGGATTTTCAATCGTATTTTTTACTATGACTTTTAACCTACCATATTAATTAATTAGATAAATGTTTCTTTTAACATAATAATTATTTGTTTTAAAATACTCTGAATTCTTTGAAACCAAGTCTTAACTGTATTTAAATGTAGACTCTCAAACTTCATTTTACTAGGCGTCTGCAAGTTTATTGATTCAAGTCGATCTCGAGCAAGTTTATCACGACTTTCCTCGAGTATCATTTTTAGCCAAGCTTTGGTTGAATAAATAATTATATAGCTAAAATTTAATTAAGTAAATATACTGTATTTACCCGAATCCAAGACGACCCTTAATCTAAGACTAACCCCAGTTTTTTCAGTGGTTATGAATAAAAAATTTAAAGTGGTATTAATTTTATCATGAATGAAGTAAATAATAATTATGGTAAACTTATTTTGTAATGTTAACAAATGGCAGCCTTGCACTATTGTATTAATATTGAATAAATATGTAAAATGTTACCTTTTGATGTATCTCTAACCAATTCTTTAGTCTGCAATTTTAAGATAACCCCTAGATTTTTAAGCTACAAATTTGATGGTTGGGGGTGAGGGGGTAACTCATCTTAGATTTGGATTAATACAGTAAAACAAATACATGTAAAAATTATTTAAATATATATATATATATAATTATATTTTCTTTCTCAAATCTAAAATTGTTTATTTTTAAATAGTTGGAAACATTAAGTCATAAATTATAGGTTTAATTTTAAACATATTGTGATGAGATAACCGAAAAATTACTCATGGTTAAATTTGAGGAACGTTTAAAATAAGGCAGTCGTGTTAACCAATATAATAGTTTTTGTTAAGGGTGGATCGAGGGGTGAAGCGAATATATGAAGGTAGAGTGTGTGGATCAAAAGAAAGGGTTAGGCCATTTAAGACATGGTTCAATGTTGTATATGGATATGTGAAAAAAAGAAACATTAAGTGTCTTAAGATTAAGAGCAGGGGACTTGGTGTATGGATGTTGTTGAAGCAAAGGGAGTGTGAAGGAAGTTAGTGGGAATGCATTAAATACGGTTGTGTTTTTTTAGCTATATGCACACTTTATTGGCTAGCCTATAAGGTATCTGCGTGATTAGGTATTTATAGATGTATGTTTAAAAAACCATTCTCTGTCTATCTAGCATGCATCTGTTCACTTGATGTTGGCCTGTTCCCAGAAAGAAATTAGAACCTTGATTTTTTTAAGGTGTACTTGGTACACTTTTGCATTCAGGTGTACTTCATATAATCTTGCCCTAAGCTATTGGTTTTCTAAAATACATACAGAAAGCTACCTGTTTATTTTATCTTTGTTTGCAATTTTTTACTCATTTGCTGATCTTGACTTTTCAATGACCATCCTCTTTACACTATCTTCTTTGTTAGGTTATTCTCTCCTCCAGACCCCCAAACTCTCCAACTTAATTAGCAAAAAAAAATGGTATATAAGAGAGTCAGTTAATCATTCATCACCAGTTACAATATATATATGGCAAAGAAAGCATCTCTTTTATTCAAGGAGTTCCAAATTGTGAGCCCATAAAGCTTTTTAACCTAAGCTCAACTCAATGAATCACAGAGCTTTAAATTTTACCATCAAGTCCTGACTCAGAATCTTAGCAAACATTATATTTATAAGAGTTTAGGGGGGTGCAGAGATCTTGAAACCAACATCCTGATTTGTTAAGGCTATTTAACTATTTATTGCTTCTGTTGTCAACCATTGTATTTGTATTTTCTCTAATAGTACTGGATTAATGTTTTAAATTTGTATTTTATTCTATTTCTAACAAACTATCTCCAAAATGTTGTATAAATTTAGTTACCATTTTAGAGTGTAGCTTGAAATTTGTTAACTTTAGATAACACTGATTATAAGTCATAAACACATCTTTGCTTTCTAACTTGACATGTTTTATTGCAATGATAGTTATGAATTTCACTGAGAATATTGTTCATGTAATTATTTAAAATATGTACTCGTAATTTATACATAGTCCACCAAAATTGTATTGACTATTCATCTTCTAAATTGTATTTTAGTCAAAGTTTTTACTATTCGATTCAAAGATATCTGTAATCAAATAATAACAGTTCGCATACCCGTAGGACATTTACATTATTTTCCATTGTCAAAGTGAAACAGCAAATGGATTATAGGTAATGATCATATCTAAAGTTAGTTAACTCTTAAATTACATTTTAATTTCAAAATTTTAAACTATCAGAATGTGAGAGCAAAGAAGCAAAGTATAGTTTGTTCAGCATAGGAATTTTTTTCTGAAAGGCCTTTTTCCTTACCAGAAATCCATTATATATGTAGACTATTGGCAGGAAAAAAGACCTCTCAGGGAGTAATTCCTACCATAAATGGAGTATATTGAGAATCGACTATCTAGATCAATAACATTAAGAAATAAGGTATTAAGTTTGACATCATTAGTATATTTGTATTACCTAATTTTTTTAATTCTTTTTCTAATTTACAAATTAGAAGATGAAATAATTCAGTTTGAAATATTTTTGAATCTTTTTAAAATATAATACAAAATTTGAAAAACTTGTTCCAAATTAAACTTTAGTTTTTCTCTTGTGTTATAATAATTATGGTTGTTTGTTGAAGGGGTCGAGCTGTGTTCTGGGATATCAAGAATCGTCTCCCTCGCTCTACCACAACCATCCAATGGGAGAATAGTTTTGTCAGCGTCTACTCGAAGGACAATCCAAACTTGTTATTCAACATGAGTGGGTTCGAGTGTCGTATTCTGCCCAAGGTCATTATTTACAATATATTTCATAGTTTAAATTTTATTTGCGAGGTACTTTTTCCTCTCGGTTCAATGTTTGCATTTTACAGTTTGTCATAAATGTGTGTTGTGTATCTAAGAGAAG
>CABFOV010006664.1:3315-33164 GCA_902141375.1 Timema poppense | reverse complement strand
GTTTGAAAGAGAACGAATGAACGATGCGCGTTAGTTATTAGCTTACATAGGTTTATGGAGTGATACATACCCTTTAAGTTGGCGGTGACAGGGAGTGAAAGAAGGGGTGAAATTGGGGTAGGATGGGTTGAGAATGGAGTGATAAAAGAGGGATGAGGGGGTAAAGTCGATACGACCTTGTTCCTGTTCAATGAATGCGCTTACACACAAAAGAGGCGACGTCTTCTTCATACTTAATAGTCGTTTGAGATCTTTGAAGATCTGAGATAATTGCTTGCTGTTGATAACTATAAGCTTGTTGTAAAGCTATACTTAGGTTAAACATGTGTAGTGTTTATGAATATATAAAATCGGTAATTTTTTTACTATACATACTTTTGAGGAAAATCATAATCTTCTAAAAGTATTAGTAATCAGGAATTGTATATTTGCATAGTTTTATCTAGTAAAAAACTAAAATATTCATACCAATATGCTCTTGAACACGTCAAAAGATTTCTTACAAAGTTAAAATATAAATATAGATCTTTCAATATATACACTACATTGATTAGTTTTGCCTGAAAATCTGGTATAATAAAAAAGTTTAATTTATTTTGACATTTATAAAACTCCTATTAATTATATTTGATATTTTTGACTAGTAAAAAAAAAGATTCTTTCTTACATGATTAAATATGAACTTGAACTGAAAAATCCCAAATTATCCAAATAAATGCATAATAAAAAGTTTTTTTGTTGCTGTACCATCTCAAAAAATATTTATCTCCTATTCAGTATTGAAGTGAAGTCCATAATATAAATATGAAATATTATAAATATCCTAACTCTAATGATAACAAGTATTTGAGAGGCGTAGAGCTATTAAACATTTTTACTATAAAAACACCCCGTGTTAAGCCTTTCCTGGACTATCAACATTTCAAGAAATATTTAATTTCTACACCAAGACCAGTAAAAAGATAAATATAATATATAAATGATAGCAATACATTTTGTTAAGGACTATTTACTTACTGTCTTACTCTATGGCATTAATAACTCGAAAGTTCATTGCCAAAATTCCAAAAAAAAGTAAGCCATCTATCCCTATCTTAAGCTAGCTCTATCCAGTCCACCTAACTATGCTCTCTCACTTTCATACCCATTCTAATTTAATCCCCTTATCTGCGTCTAGGTCGTCACAATGATCTCTTCCCATTGGGTCTGCCAGTCAATGCTCTGAACATGGTTCTAGATTCTCACATTCACTCTGCATGTCCTGTGCACCGTAATCTGTGAGATTTGAATTGACTAACAATGTCTTGCGATGAGTACAGGGTATGTAACTCATCATTTATATAGCTTCCTCTACTCGCCAATGGCCTCGTCCCTTTTTGGATCAAATATCTCCCTTAGCACCTTGTTTCAAACACCCTAAATTTGTTTTCCTCGTGTAAGATACAAGATTACGTTTCATAACCACAGAGGTCAACCGGTAAAATTATTTCTTACGGTCCGAGTCTTACATTCCTTGACCACAGGCGAGTTAACTGACTGACCGAGTGAGAGACTATTTATTTTTTAAAAAGCATGTACATTTTACAACTTAATTTAATTCATAAATATTTAATTAATTAAAATTACAATCTTGCTCTCTCTCTCTCTCTCTCCAAAGTATACGTTATTACATACATTTTGTAGGCCTGCAAAAACATAATTACATTTCTTGTAAACAGTTCTACAACACAAATCAAGTTATAAACTCACAAGTTTTATTAAAACAAAACAAATGCCAACAAAGGTAGGGTACTAAGCAGTTTTCAAAAAAATATTAACTAATTTCCTTTTACTAACTTCACAAACTGTAAATTATTTCAAACAATAAGGTTACTAGATTAAATTATACAGTAAAAACTGTTATAAAAAAAATAGAAATTCAGTGGCATGTTTAGCTTGTTCATTTTAAGTGTATATAAAGTTTCCTTATATTTATTTAAAATTATAATAAAAAATTGAATCTACTTCGGTGGACAAACAGACCAAGTGTGAGAGATCAAGAAAGTTTTGTTTGACGGTGACAGATTGTTTCAGGTGTAAGCTTAAGTCAGGTGATACGTTTTTCATATAATCTTTTACACTTAATAATAATAATAATTATATTTAGCACCGCGTCTTACTACCCGTTCGGGTTATACGCTTTAAGTACTAATTACTCTAATGGGTTAAGAATTGGGAAGGTTGAAATAGAGGAAGTGAACCCGCATTTGCCTGGAGGGAGAGTGGAAAACCATTTAGGAAAAACCACCTCCAGTTCATCCAACCGAGATTCGAACCTAGGTCTCCCCGTCCTCAGCAGTAGAGCTCAACACGACAAGCTTCGTTAGCCAACTACGCCACTGAGGCGGGTCTTTTACACTACAATTCCACTCAAATGTGGGTACATTTAATATATATTTTAACTTCCTTCACTATCAACTATTAGTGTAATTAAATGCGGATATCTAAGACGAGTAATGAGAAGTGTTGCAATATATAATTCGAGGGTATAAAGGCCAAAGGATGTAACCGTAAAAAGGCAAAATTAACAATATATGGAAAAAACTGAATAAACAAATTATATTTCTCAATTGTTTTTGCTATAAGATTAAAAATAATTAATATAATAGTAGCCTATTTGATGAAACAGTTATTCAAATGAAAAAAATAAGTACTTTCAATCAATAGTAAGCTAATGATAATTTATTACTCAAGTTTGGCTTTTAACTCGCCATGCTTGTTTTAATGGTTATGCCTTCATTAATTGGTGGGTTATGACACTTGACCTTTTTGTAAAATATTCACAGTAGGTACAACACTGAATTAAAAATGAGGATTTAAACCATTTATGATAAAGTTAGAGCTATGACAATTGACCAGAAGATTTATTTTAAACTAGAGAATATTAAAATAGCTTAAACTCCATTTTTGAAATTATGATGGTTACACACTTTGGCCTTTGTACCCTCGAATTATGCTTATCACTTTTGTTTTAAATTTTAGCGTTAAGGATTTGTCCTTAAAATACGTAAGGATTTCTCTCATTCTTTATTGACACCCCTCCCCCATGAAAGGGATCGTAATACTTTCCATAGCCCTCTCTCCTTGTATTAAGTATTATTTTACGATATGTAATAAGGCGAGTGATATGAAGTTTTAGAATAGTTTAGTTGCAGTAATTAAATTAAATATAAGATAAATTTTATAATTGAATATTTATTTTCTATTTTTTTTTGTCTTACCATAAACACAGATAAAAAAACCTGACGCAATATGGATTCTAACCCACCACCTACTCCCTCGTAATAAAAATTAAAAAAACACTGACCCTACCCTTTTCCCAAAAACCCTTACGTAATTTAAAAATGGCCCCTAACATTGGATTCATGTTTTATGGGAAAATTGGCGTTTTTTCCTAACTTTAGATTCATAATTCTAGAATAAATATCTTTTGAAACCTTCCACTTTATTTGTATGGACCACTATAATATTTTTATTGAAGTGTTCCCACCAAAAGCCTAAAACTTCAATAAAAGTATGAAACTTGTTAATGAAACAATATCAAAAAATATTGTTTGAGACCTTCCAAAACAAATGGAAGGGCCCCAATTTGGTTTTTCTAAACTAAGAACGGTTAATTTCAATAAGAACAGCATATTACTTATATAAAATAAAATGATATAAAGAAGTATGGCACGCTCTACTTTAAATTTAAATTTCCGAATATATTTTTATTCTAAATTGAAATATAGATTATGTTTCACTTATGATCTACCAAGGAATAAACTCAATTTTGTATGGTTCGAAGCTTTTTATTCACTCTTTGTTAATCTGCCTTTGGCAAATTAAATTTTACACGCCATTTCAAAGTTAGTAGATTTTAGTAAAAAAAAAATCTTTTTTAATATTTGGTATAAAAAAAGTATTGGTTTGAAAATGATAGTACTGTAGTTTTAACTTAATTTTTAACTTTATAGGGTTCTACCCTAAATATCTATTGGTATATTTAAACATGGTTTTATAATCTTCCCAACATTTTGAGAAAAAGTAATAATAGGAAATATCGGGAATGTATAATATGTGTTTTGGAAAAAAGCCAGCATGCTGTTAAGTTCTAATAAAAGGAAATAAGTTTTGTCAACGTAGAAGTCATTTTAAATATTTCCTCCTATTTAAATTATAGAGTTACAATTCATTTAAAAAAAGGCAACCTAAAATGTCTATGTCAACATCGCTAATAAATTAATATTTTTAATAACACAAATCCTACCTTGTCATTATTATATTACGTTAATTGTTTAAGGGATGAAGAATCTTATACTTAGAGGAAATGTACCCACATTTGCTTGGAGGGAGAGTAAAAACCATTAATGGAAAACCGCTCTCAGTACACCCGACCGGGCTCGAGCCATGATCTTCCCGTCTTCAGCAGTCTAGTAAATTACGAGTGTAGCGCCTTAGACTTTGTGGCCACCGAATCGGGTAGGCATACATATTAATCATGCTAGTGTGTTAAGAATAAATAAGATAGCATATAGAAAAATATACCAGTGATATAGTGGAGAGAGAATGGGAAAATCCATACTCAATACAATCAAACGAGATTCGAACTCCAACCTCCCTTTCAGGGCAAACCAGAATAATTGAATCTGAAATTTAGACCACATGTCCAGTGGGAAGTGTAATTTTGGAACTGGTACCCCATATATGTAATTATAAACCACTCATAGAACGTGACAAAGAGTAACGGTCTTTTTTTTATTTTTTAGATAAAATAATTTTTTTCCATATAGTAGGGCTACTATAGATTTTTCAAAAGTGAATGAATTAAAAAGTAATCAATTAAGATTGATTTGATTTCATTGTGATATATTGAAAGGGTATTTATATAGTTTATTATGTGGGAAAGCTATCGGTCATCACTACATGAAACTACAATAATTTTTTATATTTTTATTTTAAAATATTTTTATCGAACACCAAAACGATGGTGACATCTTTAAGTTATATTCACAGTTTCTTGCATACCCGTAAGGGAACGGCGGGATTATATATGTATGTTTGTGTTAGTGAATTTAACCCTAGTTCCATAAAACTTTAAGTAACAGTGAAATGAATAACCACCCGATACGAACTAGCCCGAAACCAGTTCAGAAGATAAACCTAAAAACACCTCAACAGGTGGAGGGATGTCCTCATGCATGGAGACTTGTCTTCACAAACTTATTAAACTTAAAAAAAAAAAATCTACATGGCGTCAGCCGACAAGCGAGTCATACCGACCAATAAGCCATCAACTGTTGGCAGATATAATGCCAGCATTTGTGGATAGAGGGTGTCATGTGGTCAGCACAATGAGCCTTCCACCCGTTTTCTAGAGAGAAGCCGCTAATTCTTTATTCAAGTAGCTCCTCAACTTTCTCCCAAGAGGTTGAGGCTGAGTTTGACCCCGTTCCAGATCCACCACTTCACAGATATATATTTGGACACGTCAGAGATTGGAACCGGGACTTCTGGATCTGTAACCAGTCCCAAGAGGTTGAGGTTGAGTTTGACCCCGTTCCAGATCCACCACTTCACAGATATATATTTGGACACGTCAGAGATTGGAACCGGGATTTCTGGATCTGTAACCAGGAACTCTTGCTTGACCACTAGACTACAAATTTGGTCTATGAAATTCTAAACCTTGAAATAATTATACATATTAGTAGGAGCGGATAGCAGACCAGGGAGTTTAGTATCCAGAAAACCTATTCTAACACCAGCTATATAACTTACAAAACCTCGACTTAGCCACTTATTCTACTTACAAACTAACAGACTGGTTTTTGAATTAGCTTTTCTGTGATGGGAGTGGTGGTAAGGGTGTAACAGGGGGTGGTCCTGTCAAATCTACTTTTGAAATGATCATCTCTTTCACGTTTTATGCTCTGGGACATGTCCAGAGGCGCACTTCCATCATAAGCTCAGCTGAATTTGAAAAACATTTTAAATAAAGTTAATTAGATTGTCCAACTCTATTTTTTTTATTTAGTTCCGGTAATGGTTCGTGCAGTAGGAACCTTTCAATTAAACCTTTTTTGAGGTACTACAATGTATATCACCTATGAGAGAAATCCAGGTTTTATGGATAAAAGATGCTTTAACTTGGCTCTCTTTCTGTTCAATGTTGACAAATTTCCCAGCTTAATGTCAAAAAAGTTGCGTGCTTGGAGATTTTGAAGCTGGTTTGCAAAGCGGGTTGCATCTTAACTTTATGTACCTAGGCACTCTAAGCTATATCAAACTGTGACAACAATGTACGAAATAGAAAGAGAGGGAATACTATGAGTGGTTAACCCTGCGAAACTTAATTTTATCTACTTATAACACTTCCCCTCTTCCTCTGACAAGTTTACACAATCCAATATACTATTTGCGCCTTCAAAACATTGACTTGATTTTTAAAATTACTTTTTTCTTGTTTCCTATTTTAGTTAGACATATTCTAACAAGAAAATGTTCAATCTACATCTTTGCTACAGTATTCTTAGAGGCCATTTTCGTGACCAAGCCAAACAACATATGTTGTAGATGATTTATAAAAAAAACACGATTATAAAGAAACTATTTTAAGATAAAAATAATAATTTTGTGACATTTTAAGAATATCTTTAGACCAATTTAAGAATGTATGGTTTTAGTTTCAACGTTATATTTTTAAAACTTGCCGAATAAGACATAAATTCATTAATAGAGGAAATACCTTCATGGCCTGTCATGACGTCACGGGTAAACAACGTTCTTAAAAAGTAAAAAAGTATTGGGGGTAAAGTACTTGGATTTCCTATATTAGTGAGCAATAGGAGACAAATAAATGAGTCATTTTTTTTTAATCTGATTCGGTATATATAGCCTATTCTAGAAACATTACCTTTAGCCAGAATAGCGAAGTTCATTTTCGAAAGGTAGTTTGATCAAATTTTCATAATTTACTTCCATATTCTTTCAAATTATTGTGCATAAAATATTATTTTATTCATAATTTCAAAACAAATATTATGGAATCCTTACAAAAACGCAAAAATCCCACTCACTCATCACAGTATTTACACAATCCTTGGCAGAGACGAAAATTTTGAATAGGAAAAATTTTCCAGCAAGTTTTCTGCAGTGGTGGCTTCCAGTGGAGGCGTTATAAGTATGAGGAAGGTTGAGTTTAGAGGAACTACACCCGCATTTCTGTGGAGTGAAAGGGGAAAACCACCCTCAGTGTATCAGAAGAGAATCGAACCTCGATATCCCAGTCATCGGCAGTCTAGGCCATTGCGAAAGTAGCGCGTTGGGACCACGCGGTCACCGAAGCAGGTGTTTTTTTACTACTACTACTACCACCACCACCACCACCACCACCACCTCCCCCAACTAGTTATTATTCCCGTTATTATTATTATTATTATTATCATCTATTTAATTAGTTGAGATATCTCACATAAATAATAATTTAAAATTTTCCGTGAAGGTTTCTTTTAGGCCCTTAGCAATATTTGAGATAGAATTTTGCGAAATTTAACCTTATAAGAGGTGAAAGGGGGGGAGGATTCAAAATTTCAAAATTCTTTAACCAACAGTGACATAGATTTGATATTTTAAAATTGGGTGAGACTTGAGGATTTTTTCAAAATTTGTCCCTAAGAGAATAGAAATGGGTAGAAAGTTTTAAGATTCACTGACTCGCTCATCAACGTATTTCACCGACTGCTAGGCCTGTAAACTTGAACTTTTCTTGGCAGGAAGACTTTCAGGCTTCCACCGTGGTTCGGATCACACGTTATAACTGTAGGTCCTCCATTTCATCTCACAATCACCCTACCATTACACATTAGCGTAAGTGTGTATAACCCGAATGGGTAGTAATACGCGGTGCTAATAATAATAATAATATGTCATGAGCATTGAAGCATTAGATGACAGATTTTTTTAAATGAAGAGAAAAGGTGTTTGTTAAATTCCAGGACCCCTTTGAAAAATATTCAATAACTGTTTAGTTCAACATATCTAGAAAATTAGCCTCTTTTGTTTCTACTGGAGAAATATTTATTTTGAACAAAAAAAAAAGTTTTTATATAAAAACTGGAAAAAAATACTGACCTTTTCTCGTGTCTCTTAAATTCCTAACCTAAAGATCCTTCGCTTAAATTATTAATTTTGAACAAAAATATTTAGTTATAAAAACTTTCCTTGCTTTCTCTTATTCCTTACTAGAAAAGTAGGTATCTGTTGAGTAGACCGAGAATTCCCTCTTTCAGAACTTTACACCTCCCTCATACCACTTTATTTCCTCGCGTTCAAGAAAGGAGCGCACGGTGGTTTGTTCCCCACAGAGCACTCTCTCTCTCTCTCTCTCTCTCTCTCTCTCTCTCTCTAGTTGGTGGTTGTATAAATCGATGCACGGTGGTTTGTTCCCCACAGAGCACTCTCTCTCTCTCTCTCTCTCTCTCTAGTTGGTGGTTGTATAAATCGAGTCAAAGTTTCCTTCGTCTACCTCTTCATTCTCTTAGAGCACGTCTTGTGGGGGTATTCCTCCTTGCTTCTGAGGTTTACACCCTGTTCCCATCCTCGGGGGGGTCCTTAGAGGTTTGGGAAGATCCGTTCGTTTCTGGAGTCACCACGAGTAGCTTGATTGGGTGTCTATATCTAACACGTGCTCAAGCCAACCAATCATGCGAGTTTATATGGGGGAAGGGGAGTTGGAAAGGAGTGTTAGCTTAAGTCAGTAGTTTTTGTATAAAATTTCTTAAACAAAAAACGTATCTGGCCAAAATAAATAAAATACCACTCCAGAAGATACACGGTTAGTTTAATTTCATACAACAAGCTTCGGTGGCCACATGGTCTACGGCGTCATTCTTGCAATAAACTAGACTGCCGATGACGAGGAGATGGTATACTCAATCTGGATTAGAGCCCCGAGTGTTTTTTCTTAAATGGTTTTCCACTTTCCGTCTACGCAAATGCTGGTACACTTCCTCTAAATTCAACCTTCCTAATTCCTTATCACACTAGCGTAATTAGTGCATATGTACATAGCTCAAACGGGTAGTTAGACACGGTGCTAAATATTCAACAAGCGTTGAGATTATTATTTGTAGAATATTAAACTAAGTGTATATGTGGAAGTCATATTTACTTATTTTGGTCAAAAAAATATATTTTTAATATAAAAACTGCAAAAATACTGGCCTAAGCGTTCGCTTCCTTTAATTTCTCCTTTTAGTATAAAACTAGTGCGTATTTACCATCCGGCTTAACTGCATATTTATACAAACGGGATAGGGTCGATTAAAGTAGAATTCAAAGTAAACCTACGCGCACTTGCAAGGAGTTGGAATTGAAGCGTAACATACATTTCATGTTAACTTCAGAAATATTTATTGGTTTTAGTAAAGGGCTTAAGAGCATCACTTGGTCCCACCTTCTAAAATAAGGGCACAATACATAGTGTTTTTTTTTTAGTATTTACGATGCTTAAAAACTAGCAGTAAAGAACAAGACAAGTTGAAAAAGATCTCCCCGTCATCAGCAGGCCAGTTTAGTACGAGTGTGCCGCTTTAGTCCGTTCGTCCACCGAAGCAGAAAATATTTTTTCTATTTGTATTTTTGCCAATGTGTTTTATTTATTGTTATCATTCATAGCTTATAAGTTTTAACACAACCTGTCTTACTAAACAAATATTTTCTATTCAAGAGTTCCATCATAAACATGTTCAATGTTTTTAATATCTCTCTCACTCACCCGTGGTCACACGGTATAAGTTGACTACGGATGACGAAAGGTCATGATTTTGAATCTTGACCGGAAACACTGAGGGTGGTTTTCACATTTCCACTCTGTGCTAATAAACCTTTTAGAATAAGATTTAATAGCTATGTGTTGATGGTATGGATAGTAAGAAAAGATTAATTATTTCCCATACAAGTTATAACAACATATTCCAAATTCATTTATACCCCTTAATAATCTTTCCTTAGAAAAACAAAATATTATTTTTATAATTATATGAAGCACGTCTCAATTTTAGATTTGTAACAAAAAAAATTATATCCAATTTAAAGAATTTATAATTTAAAAAACTCCTAGCTAACTAACCTTTATATATAAGAAAACAAGCAATAATTATTATTAACCATGGTGAACAATTTCCAGATACACATTATGAACAAAAATGTTAAAAACACAATTTTCGAACGATTACAAATTTACAAAGATTATTAACCAATGATAAAGAATCATTTCCTTCTGGAATAACTCTGGAATAACAAGTTGTGTATTCCATTTCAAATAGTCCCCATTTAACTATTTGAATAAATATTTTAGGGCAATTGTTGAATTTTTTTTTTTAAATCTGTCATTAGTTTACTACCCTTAATTTGAAGGCTAGAATTAGAATACTAACAATTCTAAGGTATGACAATATTACATATATATATTATTAAGATTAAATTAAATCCAATAGTCTCAGTACATTCAGAGGAGAAGACTGGCAGACACGGGGATAGACAGAGGAGCAGACCGGCAGACACGGGGACAGACAGTAGAGCAGACCGGCAGACACGGGGACAGACAGTAGAGCAGACCGGCAGACACGGGGACAGACAGTAGAGCAGACCGGCAGACACGGGGACAGACAGTAGAGCAGACCGGCAGACACGGGGACAGACAGTAGAGCAGACCGGCAGACACGGGGACAGACAGTAGAGCAGACCGGCAGACACGGGGACAGACAGTAGAGCAGACCGGCAGACACGGGGACAGACAGTAGAGCAGACCGGCAGACACGGGGACAGACAGTAGAGCAGACCGGCAGACACGGGGACAGACAGTAGAGCAGACCGGCAGACACGGGGACAGACAGTAGAGCAGACCGGCAGACACGGGGACAGACAGTAGAGCAGACCGGCAGACACGGGGACAGACAGTAGAGCAGACCGGCAGACACGGGGACAGACAGTAGAGCAGACCGGCAGACACGGGGACAGACAGTAGAGCAGACCGGCAGACACGGGGACAGACAGTAGAGCAGACCGGCAGACACGGGGACAGACAGTAGAGCAGACCGGCAGACACGGGGACAGACAGTAGAGCAGACCGGCAGACACGGGGACAGACAGTAGAGCAGACCGGCAGACACGGGGACAGACAGTAGAGCAGACCGGCAGACACGGGGACAGACAGTAGAGCAGACCGGCAGACACGGGGACAGACAGTAGAGCAGACCGGCAGACACGGGGACAGACAGTAGAGCAAACCAGCAGACACGGGGACAGACAGAATTGTAATATCCACCTTTTGATGTTTGGGTCAGGGCTGGCACAAGGATCTCATGAGCCCTGAGCGTGACTTAAAATTACACCCCAACTGTATTCTGTATAATATAACTAAACCATACCATCTGCATAACGCAAAATTATAATTAGAGTT
The DNA here is from genome assembly GCA_902141375.1 of Timema poppense. Classification (NCBI taxonomy): domain Eukaryota; kingdom Metazoa; phylum Arthropoda; class Insecta; order Phasmatodea; family Timematidae; genus Timema; species Timema poppense. Next base: position 21,682 of record CABFOV010006664.1, on the reverse strand, counting down.
TCTAGTAATACCGGGTAAAAATATTAATAACAAAGAGAGAAATCAATAAAAAAAATCTATTTCTCCCCATCTCTCGTTAATCAATGATATTTCAAAAACATTATTCCTACTACCTTACTTTCTTCTTGATAATTTTGGAAGCTTTTAATCAAATTTCAAAGTGATTCGTAGACAAAACGACCCCAAAGTTCTAAAACCATAAAGTGTATGTTTTTAAAATATTGTATATTCTTAATATTAAATAATGTAAACAGATGCTTTTTTTATTTAGAAATATTTATTTGATTTATATTTTTTTTTAGCATTAAAAAGCCAAAATATTTTTAAATGCACCCCTGGGACCTTTAAGCCTTAGTCGACCGCCTAGGTTTAATTATCAGGCCTTGGTTTGGAGCTACATTAAACGAGATTCTTCATAAAATTACGGTCAAAAATGAAAACGAATTCAATAATTTTTGCTAATCAGGAAGTAAAAACTGGTTAAAAGTGTTGGTTTTATAAAATACCAGCATTCACTGGGAACAACATGGAAATATACTTTGTAAGGAGAAAAATTTCGCTGGCGAGCCTTTTTCTACAATAACAAATACTATAAAGAGTTCAAATTATAAGCCATTAAAAACTTTTCTTCTATAGTTAGAAGTGGAATCTTTTTGATTCTGTGTCAGTAAATGAGAAACTAAATCCTTTTCTTAACTTTTTTTTATATAAACATGGGATGTTAACGCCATTTATTGTATTTTTTCTACCAACCCTTCTACATTCCTATCTCCTTGTGACGTCATTTGGAGTCTAGTGGTGTGCCAGGTCAACTTCATTTTGTGTGTCCTATATAGAGACCACTTCACCTTGATTCTTTTTTATTTCTTTTTTTATATGGAAAAGAGGGTGGTTCGCAACTCTCTTGACAGTGCCCTAGTTTTTAACAGGGTAAAGGATTGACAAACACTTGATCAAGAAATTTCAATACGAGTTTAATATTTGGTCTTTCCTTAATTTATTACAAGTAGACTAATTATTAATAGCTTTTATTTTAACTTTAATCATAGACCTTCCAAACGTTGTAAACCCACTTCAGTGGCCGCATTGTCTAACACACCACTCTCGCAGTAGACTAGACTGCCGATGACTGGGAGATCCGAGGTTCGAATCTCGGGCGGGCGTACTAAGGGTGACTTTTCCTGAATGGTTTACCACGCTTCCTTCACGAAAATTCGCGTACACTTCATCTAAATATAACCTTCCTCTTCCATAAAACCATTTACATAGGTAGAACATGGCCTGAACGGATAGTAAGACGTGGTGGTAAAAAAAATTGTTCTTACTGGATGGCTTTGACCACCTTATTGTCCGCGGTTGGTCACCGAACTCAATGAGGATGATCCCGAAAGGCGTGTAGAGTAAACTAGGCCTGACTTGTGAAGCTGTAAGAAAATTCTGTGCTGGTGCGCCACGTGATTTTTACTGATGAAGAAAAAATCCATATATCAGGTAGCGTGAATCGTTCAAATTGCTTGTACTGATGCACCGAAAATCCGCACGTGGACATTGAGGTGAACAAAACAGAGTACTGGAGACATGGTGTGCGGTGGTGTCACTCTTGATGGAGTAATTGACCCGTTTATTTTTGACCCCACGATCACAGGATACAGTTAGCTGGAAATCTTTATGGACACTGTCCATCCACTACTGCTTCAACGATTTGATTTGGACACAATGAACTGGAATTCCTCATGGACACTGTCCATCCACTTCTGCTTCAACGATATTACTGACACAATGACCTGGGATTCCTAGAGGACATTGTCCATAAACTACTGCTTCAACTATATAACTGGGTCACAATGTGGTGGCAACTGTATGCTGCTCAGTCTCGCTATGGTCACACAGCTTGCAAATGGTTGGACGAAACGTTACCAGATCAGAGGACCGGCAGACGGGGACTTGTTAGCCCAATTCCTGGGCTTTAGCCTACCAGATTTATGTTTTATGAGGGAATCTCAAAGACAGGGTATACCACCATAGGGGCCACAACATTACAGAACTTAGTGTCGCAATAGTTGGGGAATTCAACTATATTCCTGCAGATACGCAACGAAGGACTTTGGAAAATGTGACTTTGCGTTTGTAGACGTGCATCGTCCTCGGCGGTCACATGGTGTGGTGGACTATGCAATAGGAAACAGAACCGACTCAATTTGTGTGTGGTGTGTTCTCTACCTTTGTATAGCTTCATTAAATAAATACATTTTATAATTACATAATACCACTTTGTTAAAATCGTATACATAAATATGAGCCAGCCTGGATATAGTTTGTCAAATACACCGTAGCTATTTCATCTACATTGAAAGAGCAAATAAATATAAGAACAAATTTACATGATTTTTTTTGTTTGTTTTTTTATTTCAATGAGGTAGTTTTAATATCTGATCAAATCTTTTTCAACACTCTGGAACCTAGCTAGGCCCTCGAAGATGTCTTTAAAACAATGGACGAGCGAAAACTTTGTCTATGGCACGTACGGTATAGTCACAGGTCAACAACACAACTTTGTTGAACATATCGGTAGTTTGGAACATATTTAAAGTCAGAGAGCTACTCGGTGGCTGGTGTTAAATGATTTTTATTAATATTTTATAATTTATTACGTTTAACACCATGATTATTAATTGGGTATTCTAAGGAGAAGGGATGATCAAGGAAGTTTATAATAGGCGCAGCCCCATTAGTGTGGATAGAATATGTTAAAATCACTAAATGTTTAAACCACAGGTCCTGAGGTAGATTTTTAAATCTTATTATTCCCACCTCTAATAGATTGCGAGATTATCATATTAGACCGTGTGACCACTGGTGTGTTTGGAACAGTTATGAAAAACCGGATAGAGTAAGGAAACATATTTTTTAATTCTTGGAAGGTTTCAATAGTTACTTTATCTATAAATACGTGCTTATTAGTTCGAACTCGGTGGTCTTGGGGTAAAGTGTTGGCCTCATAATCCGATGTTCGGGTTCAAACCCAACTGGGGGCAATGGACTTTACTTGAATGATAAAAAATAAGCAGCATAGCTTCCTTTCGAGGGGATGTAAAGCCGTCTGTCCCATGTCGATTGTGGCATCTAAAAGAACCCTGAAGATACGAGAAAATGTATTTCCTGGCAAAATTGGTAGGCCTTTCGCTCTCGTTCTTGGAAATTATTGTGTGCTGATACAATCAGTCAATTCAGAAAACGCACATTAAATACCTTGAGTAAATAAATAAAATATTAGTTCAGATTTTTGTTTCAATTGTGTTTCAGTACACGTTTGGGTTGTGCGAATGTATTATGAATAAGGAAGGTAGAATTTAGAGGAAATGTACACGCATTTGCGCAAAGAGAGTGTGGAAAACTATTAAGGAAACAAAACCCTCTATTCACCCGTCCGGGATTTTAACCCTGGTCATCTCAACATCAGCAGACCAGCATATCACGGAATTAATACTTTAGGCCATGAGACCACCAAAAATGGTAAGTCGGGTATTAAATACTAAACTATAATAATAATAATAATAGCAGAAGTTAAGGTATACCAACCTAGGTTAATCTGGTAGGTAGTATGTGACAAACCTTTATTTATAAATGTCACTTTAAGTATCCTATGTAATAAAACCATCCATTAGAATGTTATTTCGAGTTCAGAGATACTTAAACAAATAAGTATAGGCTAACTCTCCTGGGTATGGATGGTGATTTTTTATAATCTGCAAATTTATTTTTAAAATATCAAAGGAAAATGAAATTAGAAAATATGATTCATTAGCTGTAGCCACCCCATAAAACTTTGAAATTTAATTAGTCAAAAAGTTAATTTGAATACATTTATTAAGATTAACACCTACTGAAATAAAATTCCTCTCTAGGTTCATGTTATTAAGACAAAGTTTTTACTAAAGAGAGTATGAGCGAAATTGTGTTTAGTTTATGGCGTAATTTACATACACTGGCATTTACTCGTTTAGTTAGCATACATAATTAAAAGGATGGGTGAAAAAAATTAGTTAAATAACTTTTTTTCCCAATGAATAATTTATAAAATAAAGTTGTATTCATAGCTTGGAACAGCCCTGAGCAGACCATTACATATTTGTATGAAGCCCATGGGCTATTATTTATCTAAAAAAATAAAAAATGCCAGGAAAATTAGAGTTAAAAAAAATTTTCTTATGGAAGAATATACAATTTCCATAAAATATATCGATATATATATATAAGAAGTTATAAGAATCTGAACTACTAAATTTGTCTGACAAAATTTAGATAGTGGATTGGATATTTTTTTAATGTGAAATATTGTAAACAGGTTAGGTGAGGTTAGGCAATGTTAGGTTAGATTAGATTATGCTAGCAGTGCCTAATCCACCTTGGGGTGGAAGATTTTGGTGGTAGCTTGAGGTACAAAGCAGTGTCCAGTCCAAAATGAATGATATGACAAAATGAATTATATGAAAATATTGGATTAATTTAATCGAACTCTTGTTTATTGGAGAATCACTTACGTTTCTTTATATTGTCTTCCTTTTTCATGTTTTATTAAATGTGATTTTGTTTTATAATAAATAGCTTCTACCTACAAATATTTGTACCTTACATGGTGGGCCATTCGTATAGCTACATTCTTAAGGCGAAACTTACACCCTTCTACAGTATTTGTCCAGGCTTGGTTTTACAGCAATAAAACTTTACCGTGATTTTTTTTTAATATGTTCCGTGTATTACTACCCGTCTGGGCTAATGAGTTAAGAATGAGTAAGGTATAATTTAGAGGAAGTGTACTCAAATTGAAATGAAATGGGGGTTGAAAATCTCTTTGTAAAAAAAAACAACTTGATAAACCAGGACCAGATATTATTTAAAAACTCGTAATATATACTAAACAAAGTAATATGCATCGTTACAGAAACATTATGGAAAAAGGAGTATCACATTTCACCAAAGAGCGTACTATATGAAATAGAGGTACAGAAATATATTGAGAAAAATGTAGCATCACAATCCACTAAAGGGCATTGCAATCAACTCACAATTTCACAAGATACCCATTTAAAAATATATACATTTAATTATAGCTGGGAGACTATGTGTTATAAAAATATATCCCAAATAAAAGTTTTTTTTACCTTAAATATTCCTATAGTGATGGAATTAAGTCATTTCCTATCTCAAAGAATTGCATACTTATCAAAATTGTATGGATTCGCTTAGTAAGTAAAGTACCCTCCAGATATTATTATTATTATTAGCACCACGAAATGGAGGACCTACAGTTTAACGTGGAATCCGAACCACGGTGGAGGACTGGCACTCCACACATTCACAAGTTGTGATTAATACAAGTCTTGTCAGGGGTGAAGGAAGGGTTTGGAAATCAGATAAATCCATGCTGGGACCGAGGATCGAACCCCGGACCCCCAGCCCAGAAGTCCGACATCTTACCCTTAGACCACCAGGTCACCTCATTATTTAATTAGTGTGTGTGTGTGTGTGTGTGTGTGTGTGTGTGTGTGTAATAGTTGAACGGAGACTGTGTTACTGGCAATATCTACATTCAACTGGCGACATTTGTAGAGTAACCTATTTGAGAGAAGATCATGTATAGTGAAGGAGGTTACATAAAAATAAGTTAAATGCTTTTTACTCATCACCAGGCATTTTTAGTATAGTCACATCTAGCAGATTAAGGTGAGTAGAGCATGCAACGCTAATATAAGAATGTAAAACTATGGGGTTAATGCATTGATTGGTAAAACTAAAACTAATATAAGAGAAGAGTCGGAAGATCTAGACGCAGATGCGAGGACATTATAACGGACCTGAAACAGATAAGTGTAATTAAGTGGACTAGATACAACTAGCTCAAGTTAGATATAGGTGGCGTACTTTCGTAAGTGCGCCAATGATTTTTCGAGCTCACAACGCCATTTAGTAACTATGTATTACATGTCAGATTTGAGATTGACAAAATGAAACCACGTTAATGGCAAGGCTGTTACCCAATAGTAATCAAGCAATTCCTTCAGAGATAATATTCAAGGAAGTTTTGACGTTTAATCTATTTTGTTCCTCTTTGAAACGGCCACACCTCATGAAATTCCTCTGATGTGGGTACAGATACCTTATATTATATTTAAATATATAATTATATGTATATCTTCCTTCACGTTGTTTATTTTGGAGACAAAACTTTTCATGGTTTAGTTCTTCATGCTAAGATGGACTTTTATAACGATTGAATATTTTACTTAAAAATATTTTTTGGGTCTTGACAGTTTACTAGAATTGACTTCACTCATCAAAATTACCAACTATATTTGAGGGGTGGGTGAGTATAGAAATAATTTTAATAATTTTATATCTATCCAAAGAGACCCAAGTTTACAATCATACAATATACACCCACAAGGCAAAGCTTAGGCCTCTTCGGTATACAAGTGAAAAATGACGTCAGTCTATTCTTGTTTGTCAACGTGGTTGAGGTCGGGGTTCGAATCTTGGTCTAATGCTCTGAGAGGTAGTTTCCTCCAAGACTGGGCCTACTCAATTTACCCCCACAAAAATGCGGCTACATTTCCATTGAAATGCTACCTTCCTCATTCCTAATTAATTAGCTTAGTAAAAATGCATATATTTCGGCCAGGCCTAATGCAAAAAGACTACAAAGTAAATATAATTTTTAAAAAAATCGAAGAAAAATGCTAAAACTATTGAATAAAAAGGATTTAACATATTGAAAGGGTAAACATAACAATAACGGCAATCCGTTTAATAACGGGAATCAGTTTAATACAGACAAAAAGGGCCAAAAATTTAAAAAGGGTTAAAAGTAAATCGGATAAAATAAAAAGGGTATAAAATGTAAAAAGGTAAAATATAAAAGGGTAAAAAGTACCAAAAGGTCAAAATAAGATTAAAAGGGAAAAAGTGCATAAAGTGCATAAAGTGTAAAATGAGTAAGTGGGGTGAATATTGTAAATGGGATAAAAAGTGCTTAATGGGGTAAAATGGTAAAAGGGGTTAAATGGGTATAAAAAGGGTAAATGATTAAACATGGTAAATAGAGTAAACTGAGTAAAAAGAGTAAACGTGGTAGATGAGACAAAAAAATGCTACAAATATATTTGTTTGTATTTACTTTGTAGCCTTCTTACTCTAAAATAATACCAAATTTTCACCTTATTCTCTAAATATCCTTTTTATCTCTTTAATCATTAAACAATTTTTATAAATTTTAAATTTATTTTCATTAAATTTATTTTTTAACCCTTTTTGCCTTTTTTTTCACACCATTTGATACTTTTTACCTTAAAATATTTACCCCACCAATGCAGAGTTCTTCAATGTTAGTTATTAATAGTATAATAAATATCATTAATATATTATCAAGGTTGAGACGTGAGTTAAGGTCAGTATTTTTGCAGTTTTTAGAGCAAAATTCTTGTTTGAGCAAAATAAAATACTGCTCTAGTAGATGCATTTAGTTTTATTTGCTACGTTTAGTATCAGAAGTTTATTTTTAATATTTCGTCACAAGAATATTCGGATTTGATGACAAACCTTTTAAATAAATAGTAAAAGTCTTGGTCATACTCAGCGATGGAAATAACAAATATTCAATAGATTTTGTTAATACTATATTATGTAACAAATTTAACTCATTGTATTTACTGGAACATTATTTTTATTTTATTTTTGCTATAAAAGTTACAAAGCGTAATTAAATTATCTCACGCATCCTTAAATCCCACCTCAACGTTATGTAAATACGAGGGTGTTTGCCAAGTATAAAGACTTTTTTTTTCTAAAATAAAAATAAAAATCCTTTTTCTGCGTTTTACTAACCCTTCATTTACAATAGAGAGTTGAGTGAGTGTATGGGGATACGGAAGTTAAAAAATATGAAGGAAATGCACTGCACTTGCGCGATAAACCATAATATAAAAACCATTCTCAATAGACCTGGCCGGGATTCAAACACCAACCCACCCACAAGACTTGACAGTATGGCGTTGAATACACACACCCACCGAACCATGTGACAATTTAAAAATATTAATCTACAAAACATTGATAGAAAATAGACACAAATATAAAATTGGTACAGTTAAAAAGTGTATTAATTCAATTTTGCTTAGACTCCAATAATATACCTCTCGCGTCGATGGTCGAATAGCTTAAGTCAGGGATGTCAAACACTTTTGATCTTAAGGGCCCCATTAAAAACCAATAAATGGTGCGGTGCACTGCACAGACACTCTCTCTCTATTTAATCTTTTAAAAGAAACATTTGCTTCTTTGATATTAAATAAAAACATTTATGTATTTAATCTTAAAACAGAGATATTTACTAAAAGCCAGTAAGATATGTATTATTATTATTATTATTAGCACTGCGTCTTACTACCCGTTCGGGTTATACACACTTACGCTAATGTGTTATGGTAGGGTGATTGTGAGATGAAATGGAGGAACTACAGTTTAACGTGGGATCCGAACCACGGTGGAGGCCTGGCATTTCCCACATTCACAAGATGTCTTGTCAGAGGTGAAGGAAGGGTTTGGTAATCAGATACATCTTTGCCGGGACCGAGGATTGAACCCCGGCCACCAGCACAGAAGTCTGAACCTTACCCCTAGACCGCCAGGTCACCTAATAAGATATGTAAAATTAATAATATACATGGTTGCAAAACACCCTACCAAATAGAATACATGAAATTATTATACAATATTACAGAAACATTTAGTAAAGAGCAGAATCTCTGTCCACCAAAAAGCATACCAATAAATTTAATATTTCAAAGTACTCCGTAAAAGGTATATGTTCGCTCATAGCTCACAAAATTATTGGTTTTATAAAGATATATATCAAACTCGAATCTCAAATAGCTGTCGAGATATGTTAAAAAATTGAAAATTTATGCTCTTGTATAGTAGTACCCTCATATTTATTTTCATGGAAAAATGAAAATTTCCATTTTGTTTGTAATGATAAACTGTGTCTGGATAAAAAATCAAATCAAAATCATTTTAGCGGATTTTGATAAAAATCAATTTTTTTCTCTTTTAGCCCTTCAGTAAACTACCTCTAATTTTAGTTTTAGATATCTAATTCCAAAAACTCTTCAGTAGAGCCTTATGAAAACTCTCAATACCAAGTTTTAGCCCAATACGTAAAATAGTTTCGACTTTAGTCCGAGAGACAAATAGACGTCATCGCTAAAACTACTTGTATGTTTCACATTTGTCAAAATCTCGAATTCAGTGTGTTTCTTCGAGGTGTTGAGGGAAAGTAAAAAATAATGGAAGGCCCACATTAAAAAGATATATTAAAAAAATGGTCACCATCATTAGTAAAATTCATTTTAGAACATTACTTTCATTTAAAAAAATATATGTTATTATAAAAAATATTATAACTCACCCTTTCTTTTTTTCCAAGAAATTTGACACTTGTTATTTGCAACCGACTTACCCATCACCAGCCAAACAGACAAAAAGTAGACGACGCCTTTACAGCACAACCCGGATTAATTGTCCAAATAAAATACAAGCATTGTTGCTATTAATTTGTTGAACAAAATACTCCAGCTCCACTTTTTCTAAAACACATGACCCTTCTATATATTTTGTTAGATCATACAGCCATAGAAACAGGCTCCTGAAGTCTTAACATTTCTATTCGGAATTAAACTTCAAACATTTTCTATGATAAGTTCTCCTTAGATCTCAGGTTTATTTTTTTATTTTGTGATAATAGAATACAGAAACAAATTAGTACTTTATTCAATAGTAAATTATACAGTGGAACCAGAACTATTTGAGCTTACGTAATTCGAAATCGTCTTTAATTCAAATTTTTCTCCTGGTCCCGTGAAATTTGTATTAAAACAATGTTAAAAAATCGTGGATGATTCGAATTTTGTTTTGGTAAATTCAAATTTTTTCATAAGTTGTAATGTACTATGCAGTATTGTTTTCCTACTTCTAGTTGCGGCGCCATGTTTTATTTTTGAAAATAGTGGAGGTGACGTTGGAATGAAATCAGTACCCTTCTTCACGCCTCTCCCCCACTCACCCGTACATCTTTGCTTACAGATACAGCTCTGTACTCCGTTAGCCAAGGTCGACTCTCAAGCGGTTACGTGCGCTGTTCTTAGTGATTCGGTCGTAGCGATATTCTTGTGACGTGTTGAGTTTATTGTTTTGTTGTTCAGTTTTATTTTAGTTTTAGTTTTGTTTAGTGCATACTATACGGTGGTGTTGGTGTTTTTGTATGTGTATGTGTATGTGTGTCTATGTGTACGTGTGTGTGTATGTGTGTAACGTGATGTCACTGTCCAAGCCACAGTCCTATAAATCATTAATTTTGTCCGAAAAATTAGCGGTGATAAGGAAGTGTAAAAGGGAGTTATTTTTAAGAAACTGATTTAATTCGAATTTTAGGACAATTCGAATTTTTTCCTTGTCCCATCAAGTTTGAATTATCCAGGTTCCACTGTATTAATAGAGAATAGCTATTGTTAACGCGGTGTGAGATGTCAGCCTTGCAAAAAATGACAAATTCTAAAAATAAAAATAAAACACTACGTCCTTGATCGGTTGCTTAATCTTCATCTTTTAAATTTAAATCACTTGGATGTGCTATTAAACGAAAAACCATTTGAGTGGCTGTCATATTGAAACAATTAGTAAAATTTAAAAATCACGTCCATACCTTGTTCGGCCCAGGTTCAAAGAATTGCATTTTAAAATTTCGTTAAAATTAGTCCAAGACTCTGGTAACTATCGTTGAGCACATATATGAATAGACAAACCAACGAAATGCCAAATGGTTGTAGTGTATGGAACATGAGAAAAGATCGATGTTTTTATAGTAAAACTTTTTTTAGTCAAAATAAATCAAATATCACTCCAGTATAAACATAAAAGTTGTATCTCTTCACATGATGATATCAACAGTTCTTGAATATTTCATGAGCACAGAAGCTTTAGATGACAAACTTTTAAAAGGTAGAGAAAATATTGTCATTAAATTATAAAATAACCTTGAAAGATATTCAAGAACTTTTGAGGTCACCATGTGAAGATGATTAAACTAAGTCTCTACAGGAGAATTATTTGATTTCTTTTAACCAAAAATAATTTTTTATTTAAAAACTAAAAAACCACTATGATTTAACCGTGGTCCCTATAATCCCACTTTAAAACAGAATCGGTAAATTATTATTGATAATACTTTCTAAATGGGAATTTTCTGCCACCATTCCATCGATACAGCCCTGATGGCACAGAATAGTACTACTTTCTTCTTACCTTTCCTGGGATACTTTGACCAGTCCGTGATGTCTCAAATTGCCTCCCTACTTGAGGATTCCGACGAGGAACCTCAAACAAGTGCTAGTTTAAGACAAGTTCTTATTCCACTCACTAATTAGGACGTCGCCCTTTCCTGCGACAGAGTGGTTAGCCAGACAATCCCATTTTCATAGGAAGGACCTTATCTTTAACATACAAAAGTTACTAGATCTACTTTCACGTATCCATATGTCAAATTATTTGATATGTAACTATCATTTTTGATAAAAAATTATAAGCATCTATAAAATAACACTCTTAATATAACTAAATATTAGAGAATTTGACCACAAAAGTATGCATTTTACAAAAGGTTGCTCATATTAAAATTGGACTGTACAGGTCTCTGAAACCAGCAGGGTTGGCACTGTAGAGATATTTCTCAGCGAATTGGGGCTTGGTCTAGGAGCGCACCGGTGGGAAAGTTTTTAAGAGGTGATATCAACCCTCTTCACCCGCTACCCACCTCTATCCCTGTTGAGATGTTAAAATAACATCCCTAGAGACATTACAGTTGCTTCAGATAAATAGACTCCATTATTTATTGAAGCAACCACACGGTCTCGAATTTAAGCTGCAAATGTATTAAGATATAAACATCTGTACTATGTTTGTTAAGAACATTTATTTATTCACTGAATGTAAGAGATACTTGGAAAGTGGAGGCCATGGGAATGAAGTTTGTAAGGAGCATGTTAGCTGTCACAAGGAGAAAGAAAATTAGGGAAATAAGTTACCAGGGAAAATGGTGGGAACACGGTGACTATGAGTTAGTAGAGGAAGCATGGCTGAGATGGTGTGGGCATGTAATGAGGATAGAAAAGAAGAGAATACCAAAGAGAATGATAGAGATGCAGTATGTAGGAAAATGACCGCAAGGAAGATTGAGAAAGAGGTGGTAAACATAAATAACAGATAGTGTGAAAATGATAGAAGAAGAATGAAAGCGATTAAAGGAGGAAGTATGTTGGAAGGAGAAAGGAGGAAGTATGTTGGAAGGAGAAAGGAGGAAGTATGTTGGAAGGAGAAAGGAGGAAGAATGTTGGAAGGAGAAAGGAGGAAGTATGTTGGAAGGAGAAAGGAGGAAGTATGTTGGAAGGAGAAAGAAGGAAGTATGGTGAAAGGAGAGGGGAGGAGAGAGGCATTTACCAAACAGATCCGGACACAGGCCGAAAACATTTGATGATGATGATGATGATGATGATGATTGTTTATTATAAGGGGTGTGCGAAATTCGATGCGGAGTTGAAATGAAACCAAGTCAAAGCCGAATTCGGAAATTAGGTTTTCGTAGCTGTCACAGAACAATACTTTTAATTACTAAACAATCAGCTACCCTCTTCCTTGATCGATTGGTCTAAAAGGAGTCACTCCCACAATATAGGCCTACTGGACTGCTGATAATGGGTAGATAGGGGTTCGAATAACAGTTGGGTGCACTGAGGGTGGGTTTTTTCTAAATAGTTTTCCCCTCTCTCCCCACGTAAAGTTGCGATTCATTCTCCATCTTCCTCATAACACATTACCGTAATTATTACATATGACCCGCCTCGGTGGTGCAGTTAGGTAACTTGCTAGTTTCGTGCTGAGCTAGTGTACCGAGGACGGGGAGATTGAGGTTCGAATCTCGCTCGGGTGAACTTGGGGTAGTTTTTTTCTAAATATGTTTCCACTCTCCCTCTAGGCAAATGCGGGTTAAATTTCTATATACTCATCGTTCCCAATTCTTATCCCATTATAATAATTAATTCTTAAACGTAAAATCAAAAAGGGTAGTAAGAAGTGGTGCTAAAAAATAAAATAAATATTACATATATGTATTCTTTACAACGCATTACCACTATTAGGTCGTAGGCTAATATATCTTATCTATAACTGTATTCTGGTAAGAAGAACCTTCCTAAAATATACAAAGAGTTTTTTGTGGTTAACATTGATATCATTTTCTTATATAATTAGTATTATTCCAGTTGTACTATCTATCATAAAGAGTGGTTAAATTTTAAATGATATGACGTATGATATGAACATTATTAAGTAACTATATTACATTTCAGAAGAAACAAAAAATAATTTCTATCTAAATCTGGCTGTACAGTCGGCTCATCATTTAATATAACCGTAATAGCGAATCTATAAAAAACAAAACATACAGACACGGAACATTAAAAAAAATCTTCTCTCTTTAGTACACTTCTTCACAAAGTGTTTTTTGTTGCTTTTTTTTACATTCAGACAGTTATTCACTTCATACGATGACATTGACAGGAAAAAAAAACTAATATAAAAAGTATTCAAAAAGAATTGGTAATCAATGAGTTTCTCTCACTTTTCTTTTCTTTTTTGCTTACAGAGAACATTAAAGTGGGAGGCTTGACGTCTTCAAGAAAGCAGTCATCCAGGAGTGCACAGCTTCTCGTTCCTCACTCGAGAGTCCTCTCGTATTCTTTCAGCAGACGCCTTTCGATCGATGTCTGGTAACTCAATCGATCCTTTCTGATGTGCCTACCATAGAAACGTCTCGAGACATTCTTCAAAAAAACAACATGTTGTACACCCTTCTTTTCAATATAATTAAGTATATGTGATACAATGGTAAAATAATAAACTTTCGAAGAAAATAATCACATAAATCACATTCAATGAAGAGAAAGAATTATTAATTGATTAATCCTAAAAGAAAATCAATACGCAACGCACATTTAATAAAATAACATCAGCAATGAAATTAGTTACTCTAATCACGTGCGTTTGATAATTTTACACTCAAACTATACTTTGATTTGAGAACTAGACACACTGTTATTTAGTTTTGTTAATTAGATATTCATCATCACAATTCTCTCAGACGCAGATGACACGTTAATTATTACATTTAATTTTACTTTAATTAATGAACAATACAGTGTTAATATAAAGGTAATAAAATGCGGTAGCAAAACTACTATTATCCATTAAAATAGTAAAAAATCAAAACATTACTATAACTACTATAATCACTACTTTATATTGCCTATTTGGTTTTTATCAAAAGACAAATCTGCCTACATAAACTTGTAAATATACCGAAATACCAAAACTGATTTTGAAGTGGATTATACAATTGGTTCTAATAAGTTTATTTCTTCCCAATTTTGTTAAATAAACATGTCAAAATTAATACTATTTTTAAATAAAAAGTGTTTCTCTCTTCAAAATTGTATCTTGTGAATGGGCCTAACAAGAGATATGCATGTGATGTCTGCATAACATCCCCTTCATGATTGGCTTTGCAATAATTATGCAACCGTTATTCTAATCGTAGTGATTAGTTGTTGCGCGATACATTGGTAAATGACGTCATGCAATTATTCATTTCCCTGCGTTAAGCAAATAAGCTTATAGTGTAAAGTGATATAAAATAAGCATTAAGCTTTTAATCCCCTAATAATGACTTCAACATATTGTTAAAATCATTAGGTGATTAACCGTACGATTCCATCAAACGTCTATCGACAATGACGTAATATTGTTGTTAAATTCATTGTTGGTGTTAGTTTTAATATCAAGTCATCATACTTTTCGGATAGACAGGAAAAATAGCGTAATATCGACTATTAACGTCTGGTGAGCGACAGCAGTAGTGACGTAATTTCAGCCATGAACTATGAGTGTTCGATGTCGTCAGTGATGTCATAAGCCACGTGGTCGGCAGTAGCAATGACGTCATTTCAACTTGAGCTTATCGTTTAACCGATAGTGACAGTGACGTCACATGGAGACGACGACAGAGGCCGCCTCGGTCAGCATCAATACAAGTCTGGATACCTGCATGCATCGATATCAGGATTTTATCATACCTGTTGGAGGTAAGAGGAAAACTTTTAATTAACAATCTAGGAGTAAAACTGAATTGAGCTTGACTGACATGGATGGGGAGATCAAGGTTCTAATCTCGGTCGGGTGAACTGGGAAGTGGTTTTCCCTAAATGGTTTTCTACTCTCCCTCAACGCAAATGTGGGTTCACTTCCTCTAAATACAACCTTCCCATTTCCTAATCCATTAGCGTCTTTACTACTTAAATGTATTACCCGAGCTGGTAGTAAGAAGCGATGTTAAAAAACCGCTAATGGATTAAAAAAAATTGTATCTTCCAAAATCTTTAACTAGGATATGATAAATATATTTGTTTAGTTATTAGTATGGGATGGAAAAGAACGGAAAGTTAAATTCGTACTTTTATAGCTTTTATAAAAAATCTATTTTTTTTATAATAAAATATTGATTCAGTAGATACGATTAGCTCTTATCTGATTATGGTAAGATCAATACTTATTGAATATTTTGCATTGGTGTTGTGGTCTTTGACCAGGAATTATCCTCTTAGTTTAAAAAGTGTATGTTGAATTTTCACCATGCCCATAAAAATATCAAGAATTTCTCGGTTTTATAAATGTATAAAACTAAACTAATTGGGTCAATAAAAGTGGTTTCTATAAATACAACAACAAAAAAAGGCTGCAAAACTTTACTAAGCATGGCTCTCGTGACTTTCGAACCCCCCTTAACAACTCAATACAACGTACAGGTTAACTTGTTTGGAAAAAGTGAACATATATTGGCGTGGAGAGAGTATGGGAGAACCACAGCAGTAGATCACACGTGAAAAACCACCTAGAGTGTATTCGGCAAACACCCACCAATGTATTCATTCCAACAAATAGGCTTTCATACATTGAACAATTTTATTACCAAAAGGGTAGTAAATCCATACCAGTGGTTGAGTGGTCAACGGAGTTCGATTCACATCATTGACGGGGAGGTTGGTGCTCAATTATCGACCGGGTGTTACTGTCTCGTTATCTAACAGATAGAGAAAATATAGTGATCGTCAAAAAAATCGAACTCAAGATTTTGATGAATCTTGACGTTTCAAGACCCCCCGAATCCAAGAAAGTGGTTTTTGACTTTCTGTCTGTCTGTCTCTACTTCCAAATAGAGCCTAAATTATTTTACCTATCGGGCTAAAACTTGGTATTTAGGGTTTTGATAGGACTGCTCCAAGTTTTTTTAGGGTAATTTACTGAAGGGCAAAAAAAAGAAAAAGTCTATTTTCTCAAAATAGGCTCTAATTATTTTGATTAAATTTCATTTCTAAACATTTATAAATATTTCAAACAAAATGGCTTCTCTCAATATTTCGGCAAAATGACTTTCAAGGCTCCTGTCTGAAGTGATTTTTTTTTATAATATCTCCTGAACTATTTGAGATATGAAATTACCTATCGTTACAAATATGTAGGACTCTTTATGATACAAATATTTTATAGGAAGCATAATTTTATAAAACCAATAACTTTCAAGCTATACGTAAATATATATATTTTTTAACTTTTCGAACACAAAAGGTAAATGTATTGCGATCGCAAAGGAAAATCTAACCTGAAATGTTGATGGATATCGACGTATCAAGACCCCCAAACCTTTAAAAAAATTGTCTTTGCAATGACGTCTCTCTGTATGCCTGTTTACACATAGAATTAAGAGTAGTTTAAGAAACGGCGAAAAGAGAAAATAATCGATTTACTTAAAATCGACTAACGATTTTGATTAAAATTCGTATCTAGGTGTTGATTAAAATTATAAAAAAAACTGGATATTTTCATTTTACCATGAAAATGAATTTTATGGTAGTTTACAGAAGTAGAAACATAAATATATCCGCAACTATTCTAGATACTAAATAACTTATCGTTGCAAAATTGTAGTACTATTAAAAATAAAAATAAATTATATGATATATATTTTTATAATAATAATAATAATATTTAGCACCGCGTCTTACTACCCGTTTGGGTTATACGCTTTAAGTACTAATTACTCTAATGGATTAGGAATTGGGGAGGTTTAATTAGAGGAAGTGAACCCGCATTTGCGTGGAGGGAGAGTGGAAAACCATTTAGGAAAAACCACCCTCAGTTCACCCGACCGAGATTCGAACCTCGATCTCCCCGTCCTCAACAGTCGAGCTCAACACGTATATTTTTATAAATCCACAGTTTCTGAGATATTGGCAAATATATTAATACACGTTTGCGAGCTTTAGTTGTAAAGAGATACTACTTAAGTTTTAACGGAATAATTCTCCAATGCCAAGGCTAATTAAATATAAGTCTCTAAAAGTTTATGTTATTTTTCTTTGAACCTCTTAGGAGAAATGTTTGTACAACAATTACCTATATTCATTGTGACTCAGTATTCAATATTTACGTTTTTTATTGGTCAAAATTTATAAATGAGGAATTTAATAGCAATGCGATGGAATGAAGATTTGCAACACCTAATAAAATGTTGAAAATTTTAACCGGAAGTTCAAATTTTAATATGAAGTGTTGACCATGGTGGACCCAGCATTGATATTTTTTTATCGGTCCAAACATACAAATGAGGACATTAATTATTTAAAAACAAAATTATAAAACTTAAAACCGGGACTGAAAAAAAAGTTTAACATAAGTATAGTGCAATTTATGCTTGGGTTTTCTAGTGTATATCATTTCGTTTCACATATATTACGAGTGTTGAGTAAATATCTCCATTTTCAAACAACATAACGAGAAATTCCGTGCGGAGTTCCGTACCATTTATTTTTATCCAGTTACAATAAGTAGTTTCTCCCATTATAAACAGACCCAGACACTGGGGTAATCACTATAAAACATCTCCCAGAGGAACATCGCAACTTACAAGCTACATTGTGTCAATGCAAGATAGTAGCGTAAGACCCACATTTTCTTTTTATTTTGTGAGGAAATTGAAATTGTTAATAGTAGATATTGAAAGGGAGCATATATAGCATGTTTTATGGACTATCTTTCAATATTCATATTTCATTTCATCATATATTCATGGTGAAAGGGGACAAGGAGATTTGAAAAAATATTACAAGAATATCAATGAAAATCAGAATGACTAAGATTGGGGGGGGGG
>CABFOV010006663.1:0-33164 GCA_902141375.1 Timema poppense | reverse complement strand
TTTCTTTTAGCGCGTATATTAAGCAAACAGACGAATTATCCTGCACCTGCTATGTAATTACTGCGTAAATACAACCCGGAAATAAAACCATGCTTCTGACACGTGCAGCTAAATGAAAGAAAAAAAAGAAACATGGCCGTAGTCTAGAAAAGATGAGTTTACTTTATATTAACTGAAAAGAAGAAATATTAATATATTTACTTTAAAATATGATCTCGAATACTAAAAAAGACAGGAAAAATCGATATAATTACAATATATTAAGTTTAAAAAAAAGTTTTGCGCAAAATTTATTTTATGTTTAAGATAAGCACTAACACAGTAAATTATTATGAACTAATTAACTACTATTGACATCATTATTGTACATATTTAATTGTGTACATATTGAAAAAGAAAAACCACACTTTAAAAAACATTATAACTGGTAGTAACGCTTTAGTTGATCAAAACAAATCACCAAGTTCGCTATCAAGATGCGCACATGACCTTGAGTTCATGGTTCACTTTAAAACTTGCAAGGTCAACAACTTATCTTCCTCTCGATGCACATGCTCAAATTGTTGTATGCCCCTGGAGTTTAGTAGAAGTACGAGGACAGCGCTAGCTGTCAGGAAAACAAGTGGAATAGTATGGTACAGTAGCCCCATAGCTTCTTTGGTGCTGACTGACAGCTCACAGCTGACCTCTAACAGTTAACATTTAGGTATATACCTAAATTTTGACCGTCATAAGTGACAGCTGCTAAATACTTGTTTTTGCAGATCATATGGTTCGGCGTAGGGATACATATTTTAGTCTGGTAACTTTTCAAAGCTGTCAGTCAGCACCAAAGAAGCTATGGGGCTACTGTACATACAAAAGCATAGCTGATTTTAAGATATATATATCTCGATTCATTATGAAATGTTATTATTTAATTAAAATAATGTTAAATACTATTTTGTGTGAAATTATAAGCGGTGCACTTGCACCTGCGCACTTAAGAGGAGTCGCCACTGGTTGGAATTATGTGCAAGAAATAAAATGAAAGTGGTAAACAGCTGGTATAAGAAGGAAAAAGAAAGTCACAAGATCACTTGAAACAGTTGGGTTGGGGAGCAAAAGTCGGTGATAGACTACTTTATCATGGATGCAGAAATGAGAAGGCAGACCATAAACATCAAGGTAATACCATATGTGTCCTTAGATTGCGGCCACAGGTTTTTGGTGACAGACATACAGGTATGGGAATATTGAAGAAAAGTAATAAGACAAGAAAGAAGAATCAGGGTGTGGAGTCTGAAAAATGAAGAGGAAAAAGGGGTGTACCTAAGAGAGGCAATAATCTTAAAACCAGTGGCGGCTCGTAGCTAAAATTAGTGGGGGTGCTGATCCATAAAATGTTTAACCTTTTTTTTTTAAATGTGTAAAAGGAAAAAAAATGCATAAAAAGAAAATTTATTCGGGAACTTGATAAAATCTTAACACAAAAAACTTTTTTACTTTCTTTGACTTAAATTGTTACAGTTCAAGCTTGATCTATTAATTTAAAAATGAAATCCATTATTTTTGTTTTAATTTGCTCAAAAGGTTCAATAAGTTTCTCCTTGATCTCTGGATGACAATTGAGGAAATTTTTCTCCCTTGAAAGTACTGAAAGCGCATTGAGTCTTTCTGTTAAATAAAAAAACAGAAAAAAAATGAATCAAATGGAATAGCTGTAAGCACATAATAATCTAATTCTACACTCTTCTACACTTTATCATATTTAAGAATATGGTATACGGTTTTTAAGCACAACACACGTTGAGTAAATAAAACTTCCTTCCACCGTGATGGTGGTGCCAGAGCCGGCACTGCGAGAGCAACAGTGCTCTCTCTACCTGGCAGTCCCACCTTTATCCCCACCCCTCCTATGTGCGCATGCGCACAACAGCCAAACACCACGTCGCTGGCACTGTGAAGTGCACAGTTCCATACAATATTTTTTTGTATATTTTTCATAAACTGCGGGATGGCTATTGAAGTACTGACACTAAGCTTAAGGAATATATATTGTACTACAAAAATAAAGAAAGAATTAAAGAAAAAAGGACTCATTATATTAAATGTTATCGATAATATCAAGTGGAAATAGGGGGTGCTGCAGTTCCGCAGTGCCTATACACGAGCCTCCACTGCTTAAAACCCAAGGATAAGATGAAATGCAAAGTGTAGAGGTTGAGTGGGAAAGATTTAAGAACAGTCTGGTGGAAGCGGGAGAGGAGGTATATGGAAGGATAAGTAATGAGAGGAAGGGGAAGGAGACACCCTGGTGGAACGACAGAGTGAAGGAAGCAGTAGAGGAGGAGAATAAAGCATTCAGAAGGAGTTTTAAGATTAGGAACGAGTAAACAGAGGAAGACTATAAGAAGAAGAAGAAAAGAGAGAATCCAGGAAGGGTTGGATGCAAAAATGGACGGAAATGCTGGAATGCAATGTGCTATATAGCCAATTAAGAAACAATAGGAGGGAGAAAATACAAGAAGTTAAAATAAGATATAAAGAGGGAATGATGAGGGGATGGATGAAGTATTTTGAGAAAATGTTCAACCCGAAAGAAGAAAGAAATGAGAGTGAAATAGAGAAGCAGGAAGAGGAGGAAAGAGGCAGAGGACACATTAAAGAAGATGAAACAAGGGAAAGCATCGGGTGTGTACGAAGTGACTTTGGAAATTATAAGAACAGCAGGTGAAGTAGGAATACAATGATTATACAGGGTGCTGAGAATGGTTTGGAAGGAGAACAAGGTACCGGAAGATTGGAAAAAAGGGAGTTATTATACATATTTTCAATGAAGGAGAAAGGTGTACAAATTATAGGGGACTAACACTGATGTGCCACCGTACAAAAATAAATGGGAAAATTCTGGAAAAGAAAATAAGAAATAAAATTAAATGAAGGTGGAGAGAGGAACAACATAAATTTAGGGAAACAGAGGTCTACAATAGATATAATCTTTGCCATATGACAGCTGTTGGAAAGAAGGTATGAATATGGGAAATACTTGGTAATGGTATTTATGGAGTGGAGAAGGCATATAATAGCGTGGATAGAAATACGGTTTGGAAAGCGATGGAGGAAGAAGAATTGTAAAGAAGAGTGGCAATGAAAGTGAAAAGCATGTATAAGAATGCCAGGAGTTGTGTTAAGACTGAAAGTGGAAGGATGGGGTGATTCCAAATTAAGAAAGTGGGTGAAGCAGGTGAGTGACTTCTCCCCATTATTATTTGTAATGGTAATGGAAACGGTCATGAACAAAGTGGCAAGAAAACTCGGGAGGTAGGAATGGAAGCCATGATGTTTGCTGATGACTTGATGGTATGGGGGGAGAAATAAAGGAAGTACATGAACAACTACAAGGGTAAGGCCTAATAAAGTTATAAGGTTGGATGGGGTAGAGCTGAGAAAAGTAAAGAACGTAGAAATCTCAGAAGTATGATTAAGGAGAAAGTTGGAAGGAGAGGATTTAATGAGAAGAGTACAGCAGGGAGAGTTTATAGGTGTGTATGAGTCCTGCTATGGAGAAGTTAAGTGCCCTTGAAGTGTAAAGAAATATTGAACAGTGCGTACTCATTGTCACATTATGCAACAGAAACATGGGCATTGAATGTAAGAGAAAATATGAAAGTGGAGGCCATGGGAATGAAGTTTGTGGGGAGCTTGTTAGCTGTTACGTGTAGAAACAAAATTAGGAATGAAGTTTTCCAGAAGTAGAGGAATCAAGACTGAGATGGTATGGGCATGTAATGAGAATGTAAAAAGAAAGACTTCCAGAGAAAATATAGACGGAGCATGAAGGAAAAAGACCGCAAGGGAGGCCAAGAAAGGGATGAAAGGAGCAGATAACAAAAAGTGTTAAAATGAGATGAGAAGAATGGAATAAATTAAAGGAGTAAGAATGGTCGAAGGATAGAGGCATTATATTTAACTGACTCAGCTACAGGATGGAAACAGTTATTATCATTAGCACCGTATCTTACTACCCGTTAGGGTTTATAAGCTCTTACACTGATGGGTAATGGTAGGGTGATTGTGAGATGAAATGTATGACCTACAGTTTCACGTGGGATCCGAACCACGGTGTAGGCCTGGCATTCTACAAATTCACAAGTTGTGATTAATACACGTCTTGTCAGAGGTGATGGGTTTGTCAATCAGATAAATCTGTTCCGGGACCGAGGATTGAACACCAAACCCCCGATGGAATCAGTTAATGATGATGAATTAAATATTATAACATTTAATAAGTCAGTACAACATCTACCGTCAGTTTCATGATGGCTCAAAAATCTGACCATAGGTAAACCCCCATCGAAAGCTAATAGGAGTGAAGAACAGGGTTGGCACAACAGAATATTATATGAACAGAAAGATAGTGTCTGTTAACAACAAAGTTGAAAATATTCAATGAGATATAAATATAATAGTTTTAATATAGTGTGAATTAATAAATTACCTTTGGATAAGAGAGTCCTAATAACTGAGCTTATCAAATTAATGAGCTGACCCTCATTAATCCTACACATTAAGAAAGTTATACAACACCCACTAAATAGACTGCCATGGTTAATATTGATATGTACTACAGTAACACCAATGCTAGTATTACAGTAACTGCAATAGAACAGTCCAAGGAAGTTAAAGTTACGTAGTAATCTAACTTAGCTATCATAACTAGAGTATCACACAAGAATCTTTTACATAGGGGTCAATTAGATCAAATTATAACTGCAAGATCTATTAAGGTTACACAATATTCATAACACCCACCTATAACTAGTTTAATTGAGCTAAGGCTTGAAACTCCTTAGTAGTGGGGGGTATTGATGGGCCCAGTTTAACCTACTTTCAGAGCCCAGTTTGACCTACTTTCCACATCCGTATGATTTACCGTTATTCCCCCCACCCCCTGAACTACTTTACACATCCGTTTGATTCCCCCCCTCCTCTTCCTCCACCCCTACAGTCCCATTAGTTGTTTTGTTAAGACTTGAATTTATAATTTTGATTTTATTTTATTTATTATATATATTTATAAATTTTTTTGGCTTTNAGTGGGGGGTATTGATGGGCCCAGTTTAACCTACTTTCAGAGCCCAGTTTGACCTACTTTCCACATCCGTATGATTTACCGTTATTCCCCCCACCCCCTGAACTACTTTACACATCCGTTTGATTCCCCCCCTCCTCTTCCTCCACCCCTACAGTCCCATTAGTTGTTTTGTTAAGACTTGAATTTATAATTTTGATTTTATTTTATTTATTATATATATTTATAAATTTTTTTGGCTTTGATTTTTATTTTATAATGGTCTTTTTAACTTTAGGTGTTTGTGAAGGCTCTCTAGGTCTTTCTATTTTAGTTTCTATAATTCGTTGTTGACAGTCCTCGCCTCCCAAACCAGGACATGTTGGTTCTTGATGATTAATTAATAATGATTGTTAATTAATTAATTGGTAGGATAGAGGTGTTGGAGTTTTTATTCATAAATTTGTTTATTAGAACCTCTCGATAGGGCTGTCGGGGTAGAATGAACATTGACGGGCATCAATGGGGACGCGCGGTGCTAGTTGAGATCCCTCTCTAGCAAGTGTCAGAGGCCGACCGAGGGCTATCCAGGATTCGATTCCCGTGTCCAGGTGTCATTTTTCAATTTTCAGAACATGATATCTAAATGGTGTTATTCTCACTAAAATGCATAAATAATAGCTTCGGCTATTTGATTAATTGTTTTACTTTATTTCTACCCGAAATATGTGGTTTATTTTGAGACACACACATGGCCTCACAGTGTTAAGGGGAGGCTGGGCGCGAAACTGCCACCCAATCAGAGCATAGCTGTTGGCATATGTTGTTACTTATCTTGAGGGACGAAGCAAGTGGGTTGTCGCCCTTCCCAAGCAATCCACGAATGGGTAAAGCGTATGATTGTTGTATAGATCTCCCTCCTCCTATCTTCCCCAAAGTGTTGTTGAGATGTGGTTATGGTATATAAAGGGGTCGCCCTGGTGGGTTAAAAATCCATTTTAAATTTAACAATTGATGGGCACGATATATTCAGTCCAGTTTAATTGCCCTCCCCAACAACCATTCTTTGTGGTTAATCTTTCCGGCGTCATCAAGAAAGAAGTGGTACAATAATGGTAAGTCATCCCAACACTCCTCGTTACACCAGGAAACAGGATGGTGGCACAGATTTGGCGATGGAAGCCCTCACCACCACGATGACCATCGAAGTAAAATGCCCAGCCTTAACATCGACGTCAGGAGAATGGGGTTCATCAAATATGGCGAGCTCGCGGAATTTATCCCAGTCGGCACGTTTAAGCACCCATTGTGGTGGCCATGCTCTACTGGGAGGATCTTGACGTGGTGAAAGCATAACGGGGCCCCATAGGTCCGAGTGAACCTCCCAAAGGAAGTAAGCAGCGATCCCGAGGCTACATAAAGTTAGGTCGATGGCAGAGGATACACCAATAAAGGTGAAGAAATGTGTCTGGGTCCCAGTGTTCATTAGCACTAGGTTTCCCGAGACAAGAATATCCTCTACCATCCTTCCACGGGAGTCTGTAAAATTAGACCCCCACACCAGGTTATGAGCGTTAAAGTTTCCCAAGATGATATAGGGGGCAGGAAGTTGTATAGAGAGGGCCTCTAGGCTCCTCTTTGAAACAAGTTCACCTGGTGGAAGGTAGATGCAGCATACTGTCACTTCCATAGCAAGGAAGATTCGGACAGCGATCACTTGGAGATCAGACACGATATTAATATGTTTATGGTATATATTGTTTCGTGCGAGTATAGCCACACCTCCGCTAGCCCGATCAAAGAATGGCTTGTCGGTACGATATTCAACGTACCCACGAAGCAACGGATTGTCAGTTGGGTGAAAGTGGGTCTCCTGCACACAAAATGGGTGTATGGAGGGAAAAAATTATTAATCTAAAATTTAATTATCCTCGCAATCCATAACACTATCTTTTAAAATTAAAAATTGGTTGAGGACCTTTTTATGTCCTCTTGCCTTTCTCAGTCTCTCCTGGACCTTCCGTTTCAGGAGAGGCTTTGATTTATCCTGGAGAGACTGGGTCGGTGGATCCTTGCAAGAAGGCTTTGTTAAGGCCTTCGACGCTTTCTTTACAGTAATTTTCTCGGCGGTCCCTCACTGACCCTTCCTCAAGGCACCAGTGGGGCTCACCTTTGCAGCCTCACCTGTACCGCCACTCATCCCAGAGGCGGGTTTGAGCGGTTCGACAACGGCCACACGTAATTTAGGCCCCGAGAGTTCCTCGTTGGTACGGGTGGTGGAGACGACCTCGGTGACAGTTCCACCCCCTGTAAAAATTTCGGCGCCACCTAAGTTGGTGCGGTATTACTGTAAATGTCTCAAGTAGAGACCAATGGCACAAGTAGAGTGGACGTCTCAGCGAGGTTAACTGCGCAATGGCAGTTAGGACAGTTGATGTTCTGACTGACAATCTGGCTATTTGAGGTTTGAAATACCGGAGTCTGACTGAATACGTATTCCTTGCGTGTCTGGGCATAAGAGATCTTCTTTTCAGATTGTATCTCCAATACTTTTATCTCTACCTTCCATTTCAGACAAGCCCGAGACCAGACAGAATGAGGACCCTTGCAGTTTACGCATAGCTTAGTATACTCACATGGTGTGTCTTGAGCCTCCTGTCCGCAATCCGCACAGGTTGGCTTGTCGCAGCTTCGTATGTCCGAATTTCTAGCAATGAAAATAGCGCCGAGGGTCAGGGACATACAGCCGGACCCTGAGCACGTGGAAACCTGCTCAGACCTTCTTTGATCGCAAAAGTGAGGATATACGTGTCAGTTTTTCTCTCTTGCCCATTATTTTTTGACAATAAGGTACACTTCGGTGACGTTCTGAGGAGAAAGCTCCTCACAGATATCCCCAATGCTCACGCAGTCGAGGTCATAGCAAGTGACCACTCCGTTGCAAATATTGAGGAACCTGTGAGGTTCCACCTTCACCGGTATATGAGACGTATTGCTCAACGGTATTTCTGAGATTGCCATTACTCTTGAGGACTGAATGTCAGTCATTGTGTGTATCATGATCGTGCCATCACGAAGTTTTCTGATTGATACGTCAGTTTGTGCTGCATCATTTATCACTCTTTCGAGGATAAATGGGCTTACTCGCTTTAGGCTTTCATTGTCATCTATTCGATCATAGAGATGGAAGGCCTTACCCGTTTGTCTCTTATCAATATTACGGCCCTGTGAGTTGCCAGCAAGGTTTGGCAGTACGGTGTCAGCGGACAGAAAGATGTCAGCTGCGACAAAGGAGGGAGTCTGCCATGCTTTATGTTGGGGACAACCTGCACAGTACTCGGATTGTAAACCCAGGGTGATCCAAGTTGGTACTTACCACACGAGGCCCTGTTAACCCTCCTGACGGGGAGCCCCACACGACAAACTTCGAATGGGGCAGCGCCAGGAGAGAGGTCGTCATAGTAAGTGGATGCAGGAAAGTGCTAGTTTTACGTCCG
The DNA here is from genome assembly GCA_902141375.1 of Timema poppense. NCBI lineage: Eukaryota > Metazoa > Arthropoda > Insecta > Phasmatodea > Timematidae > Timema > Timema poppense. Next base: position 24,614 of record CABFOV010006663.1, on the reverse strand, counting down.
GGCCCCCATGAACGCAACCGGTCTTTTCTCAAAGTAGGGTACCCGATTATTGTCATCCCTAAGGCCCTTCTACTAAGATATTACAACCCGCGTACTCTCATGATTGAGCTAGAGTGAAGTGATATTCAATAATTGTCCGAGGAAAGCCAGGTTAGAAGTCAAGGTCATCAACGGAGAAGCCAAAAGCTTTCATGCAACACTGAACTGCAGGGGGAAGGGAAGAAAGAAGCAAGCAAAGTAATAAAAGGGAGAAGAGAGAAACCAAAGAAAGAAAAAATGAGGTGAAAGGAAAGATATAGGATAGGTTCATCCTGCACAGATGCCTCCCCTTTAAGTCGCCTCTTACGACAAGCAGGGGTTACTGCGGGACTATTCTAAACCCCGTCCCGCAGGTGGAGTTAGCAATGTAATCAGGTGTGATGAATATTTAGATGAAGCCACACATGCCGTGTGCTTCACATACAGTTTTTTTACTTTGTAATAATAATAATGCAGCCAGCCGCAATAAGGATTCACAGTAGGACAAAAATACTGTGTCTCAAACTATTTTCTTATATCAATAATGTATGAAGTGATAAGAGCGAACTTTCCCAAACGCCAAGCACAAGGCATTTAGAATAGTGGCACTACCAAGGATGTGTAAAAAATTGAGCACAAATTTAGTAAATTTTAATATGACTACCTATATTCATTTTAAAATCCCCGAGTAAGTTTAGACTATTTTCATAATTGTCCTAGACTAACATTAAGAGAACTCAAAATGGTTTATAGAGGCACTTAATATTCCTAAATGTTGTTAAATCCTAGTGGTTATGTGGATGTGCGCCTAGATCCTTGTTCTCAAAAAATTATACTCTTGTTAGGGCCTCGACTGTAAATGTACCCTCCCCCCATCACAAGTCAATTTCTGGGTATGCCACAAATTGAAAATAATCTGTTTCAACTTTATCACTATTTATTATTAGTTTTGTATGGAACTAAACCTAGTATAACACTATTATTTACTTTACAAAGATACTTCAAGTTTGTATTTTAAACTAAATGATTTTAGGGCAACTGACAATTAATGCAATTAACTGGGTTGAATCTTTTATTCAAAATTTATTTTATGAATCCCCTTGAAGATAGTGCACAGAAAAAAAAATGCATTTTCATAGAATTATATCTCTATAAGGTTAACCTCTTTTCACTTTATGAGGTAAATGTATTATATTTGGATGAAAAACTAAGAAAGGTGGATAGAAACATATAAAAGGGACAAACACAATTTGGCTTTTACAGTTAAAAGAACACAGTTCACACTTTACAATGCTGCCATTGGACCAAGAGGTAATGATGACTTCTTAAAGAAAATTGATCGTCATTGATCAATCCAACGCGTAAAAGGTATAATATAAAGGAATGTGAAGTGTGAACTATTTTCTTCTTTTAATTGTAAAAGCCTTATTGTGTTTGTTTCTCTTAACTGTTTCTACCCACCTTTCCTATACCTTCTTCTAAATAGAATACAATTTTCACAGAATTGAAATTAACACACACTTAATTTAAAATGAGAGCTTCCCTTGACTTGCTACACCATCACTCAGCAAAAATAGGGCTATAGTGTAATCTGTCAAATTATAACAAAACACATTATAAAAGAGGTTTAACTGAAAAAGAAATCGGATAAGCTTCTAAAATCCAAATTTGAAGATCTTGACATGAATTCACATTCATTATTATAAATGGGAAAAATATATATTATTTCCTCTTTTTGGGGAGAAAAAATATATAAAAAGTGCAATAATTATAGTTTTTTATTTCACTTATTCACACCAGTTTAGACACACCCAAATTTTCTGGGACATATTTTTATGAACATTTACTTCACACGTTAAATTTACTATCAATGCCGATTTAAAAACCATTATAGTATTTTTAAGTAACGATATATTCAAAGAATAAAACCAAATAAAATATTTTTGCAAAATTGATCATTTTACCTTTTAAATGTAAACTTTTCTGTTTGGTACATTGTCTACAGTGTGTTCAACTTGTTTTTATAGTATTCCAGGAATAGTTAAAAACCTGAAACCTTTTAGTTGTAATTTTTATATTCTTTGACTCAATATATATTCAAGTTGACATGTCGTGACCACTCCATTTTTTGTTTTGACCTCTTATAACAAATTAAAAGTTTATTTAATGAAACAATAACTTTAATTACAGTAGAGTTTCAGAAACTCGATACTTCGTGTAATCCTACACGAGCACATAGTTGGCGCCAGTAATCACAATCGAAGGTCATTCAACTGTATAACCTCTGTTTGTGTAACAGTCATGTTGTGGTGTTTCTACAAGTGCTGTGTTCGTTAGTTTTCCAATTCAGTACATTACATGTGTGTATTTACATCATTATATTAACACGTAACATATTGTACTGAACGTATATTACTGTTACTGTACCTATAATATTCAATACTGCACTGTGATTCATCCTTGTTTAGTAAACATACATCTTATGCAAGTTCATTCGTAAAACTCGGCACCATCTCAGTCCAAATTAGGTCGAGTTTCCGAGAGACTACTGTAGCACAAATCAGAATCTAACCTTTTATTTAGTTTTTTTGTTGTCAAAATACAACTTTTATTTAATAAAATCCCATGGTTTTATATACCATAAATAAGGGTCTCTAGGTATGAATAAAGGAGATAGAACTTAGAGGAAATGCAACCACATTTGTGTGGCAGGAGAGTGGGAAATTATTTAAGAAAACTATTCTCAACACACAAGACCAGGATTCGAGTCTCAGCCTACATGTAATCAGAAAACCAGACTTGATGAGCTTGACGTTTAAATCACATACACTAAAAGTTCAGTAGTTTTAAGAATAGAAATGATGAAACAAAGGAAGAAAATAATGATAAGAAAGAGAAAAGATACATTAGAATAAAGGACAAAGAAGGAAGAAAGGAAAAGAAGAAAAGGAACTATGGATGGGATATTTTGAGAAGATGTTCAATCCTGATTAGGAAAGGGATGAGAATGAAGAACTAGCAGAAGTGGAGGAAATGGGTTTCACATAAAAAGATGTAGAGGATCAAACATGGAAAAGCACTGGGTGTATATGAACTGATTATGTAAATTATAAAAGGTGCAATAGAAGCAGGAATACAATGGTTATACAGGGGGATGAGAGTAAGTGATATGGAAGAAGAACAAGGGAATTATAGTGCCGATTATTAAGAAATGAGAAGTTATTTAATATATTATTATTATTATTATTAGTACCGCGTCTTACTACCCGTTCGGGTTGTACGCACTTACGCTAATGTGTAATGTTAGGGTGATTGTGAGATGAAATGGAGGACCTACAGTTTAACGTGGAATCCGAACCACGGTGGAGGCCTGGCATTCCCCACATTCACAAGATGTCTTGTCAGAGGTGAAGGAAGGGTTTGGTAATCAGATAAATCTGTGCCCGGACCGAGGATTGAACGCCGGCCGCCAGCAAGTCTGACACCTTACCCCTAGACCGCCAGGTCACCTATTTAATATAGAACACACAATCTCACATATGTAAAAAAGGACTGACTGGTACTGTTGTGAAGCCAAAAGATGAGTGGTGAGGAGGACTATGCGTGCAAGAGTATAGAACTTTTACTGTGCCAATCTGTAAAATAGTTTCGGTTCTAGTCCCAGTTACAGATAAAAAAAACTTTTTTTATTCAGGGGTCATTAAACTTCAAATACCATAAAAATCTCTAATTTGGTTTATTTGATGATTACAATACTTACTCTCCAAAGGGTCACGCAAAACTAAAAAAAACTATATATATAATATTTTTCATAAGTTAAAACATATTTTAAATGACCCAATTAAAAAAAACTATAACACAATGCTAATTAGTTTTGTCGAGAAATTTTTTTTATAAAGCTACTTCCCTTAAGTTTTAAATTATATTTTTTTTTTTCTTTTACAAGTTTTTAATCCAAGTTTTTTGGAGTTATTATGCTGCCATTAGGATAAAACTTACAACCAGACTGCATATAATTAATTTAGTGATTAATTGAATGTTGATTCATATTATAATAACTAGAGATGGGACGATAAAATCCTCAACTCCTATAGCATTTTAGAAATTCAAGATTCATAAAAATCTTAAGAAAGTTTGGAAAAATAAAGGCGGATAGAAACATATAAAACAAACGAGCACAATAGGGTTTTTACAGTGAAACAAGCACAGTTCACAGTTTACTTTGGTGTTATTGGACAAAGAGAGAACGGCTGCCACTAAAGAAAATTGATCATTACTGCCCAATCCCCGAACTAGGTTTCATCTTACCGGAACGCATCGGGAGGAAGTGTGAAACGTGCAACACAACTTTCTAAAAGATGAAACTAAAATAGGACAAAAAAGTATCTCAAATGCAATAATTAAAATTATATTAATATAATTAATTTACATAAAAAAATGTCCCTTTGTTTATGACAAAATCAACATGAGAAACAAAATACAATTTGTCAGTGACACCAAGATCTAAACAAAGTTTTTGAATTAGATATTTTTCGGTGACCTAAAATAGTACATTTTTAAAGATTCAGGGATTCCAATTTGGATTTGACCCACCTCTAATTACAACCAAATATATTATAATTTAATTACAATTTATATTTTTCATGACAGCTACATTTTTATAGAACAAATGTTTTAAAGTAAACTTCTTTAATTTGCACTATTTTCTAAGACTTAGATTAAATAAAAATTAATTCGTCTTGTCTGTAATTTTTTTTAAGAGTGGACTCATCTCAATTTTTTAAGATTTGAACCATTTATAATTAATCTACACATGTTTTTAACTGGGAAAAACAATTCCATACTTTAGAGGCAACTTTCAAACTATGATGAGCATGGCCGTTAGCATAATTAATTAGGGTCAATTTAATGTCTAAACTTCTGCTGAAACTTTCTTAAACCTAACAATGAAGCAAACTTTAGACAATCACAAATAATGTTTAATCAAACTTGAGGCACAATGTTTCAAATAATTCATCAGGCAGGGAAAATTATCACAGCTTTTTAAATTTTTTAGAAACAAACACATTCTCATTTCAGCAAGTATCTTCAAAATTTCTAGTTCAAGATTAACAGTCCCTTTATCTTTCTTTTGATCTGATTAAAAAATACAATGTTTTTAGCTTAAACAGCCAGTTTAATTTAGTTGAATTTGAAATTTTACAATAAAAGTTTTTTTTTCACAATAAATTATCTTTATTAAAAATGCATGTTTGTGATAATGGTCTTAGAATGAATAAAATAAATTAGACTTGAAATGTTTGTAGTAATTATGGATAAATCATGGTGTCTATTCTACTTGACCAATGAAATTCCCAACTTTTTCCCTGATCATTTCCTGAAATCCCCCGACTCAAAAGTATGTCATACCCTTCTATTCATCTCCCCCCCCCAATTATTTTTATGAGTAATAATAATTATTAGTTTTAAAACGTTAAATAATGCTTTTTATTTGTATTAACATAGTCTACTCGGGTTATAAAAATTATAAAATATATCACACATCTACAAAAAGAAGGGCAGTTTGAATCACATTGTAATTTACTGATTATTATAGTTCATATTTTGAGTAAAACAACATTTTCCCGGATGGAAGACACCCTGTATATACTATTCAAATTCGGTGCTTTGTTAAAAATGTCTACTCTCACACCTACATAACAAGTCTACTCGTTTAAGTTTATTTATAGATAATTCAATTTATTTTGTACAATTCCCAGACTCAACATTAAATAAATCAAATCATAGCACAAGGAAATACAATTACAACTACAAGCAACATCAACATATATGCTAGTTAAAAAGGATTGGCTCTTCAAATCTTTTAGTTAATTCAAGGATTCAAAATAAAAATTCAGATTCATTTTTAGAGCTAATTCTTACTAGTGGTTTACCCCAACATAATGATAAGAAAGACCCGAGAGCTAGTCATCCTTAATTATTAATGTTGATTAAATTATTATGTGATCAAAAATATCAGAAAATTATAAGAGTAGTTAAGACTTTCATTTATATTTAATAAAATTCAAGTGTGTTGGCTACCAGTGTACCATAAAAATGCTGTTCTCATTGGGAATCAAAAAGTAGGCTATGGCCTTACATATATTTAATATCTTTTCCTGAATTAATTTCATGAAACTTATTTAGGAAAGAACCAATATTTTAATGGTATTTTACTGTGCATGCAACTACAAACAATAGCCAGTTTGAAAAGACAAGAACAATTTAATTGTTGGTTTATCAAAGTTCTTTTCATAGTAAATAAATATTCAAAAAAAAATCATAAATATTTTATTTTAAAACTGATCAATTTTTTTTAAAATAATTTTTAGAAAAATTCAGGAATAAAAAAAAATTGATAATTGTTAACAGGGAAGGGAACAATAGTGTGAATAACTGAAACCCTGACATGTTGGGTGGTTTCACTTGCGCCTTCTAGTGCTAGTGACAGTATTAACAGAACTTTGTGGGGGGCCACGGCTAGAGGCCATTGTAGGACAGTCTCGCCAGCTCCTTTTATTTTCTCGTAAAGGACTTAGCACTGACTTGAAAAGGGTTGACTTACGGACTATCTTTTTGGCGACCACTCCAAATGATGACCTACGCTTGGAAGCTTGTCCCCCAGCCTTGTGCACGCCTGACCTTGTAGAGTGGGCCAAAATATTTTCAGGCTTTATCGAGTATCTTTTGCTACTCAATGTTCTGGGACGACCACCCCTTACACCACTCGATACTGAACTTGGACCTTTGTTTAGTGGATTTACGGTGTCAGGGTCTTGGATATTGTCAATCACTTCTACACCATTAGAAAGACTGTGTCCTGCATGTTCACTGACAGATTCAACTGTGCCAAAAGCCCGACTGCGAGGTTTAGCCACGCCTTTATTTTTGGCCGCAGGTCTAATTTTAGTTGTTTGTTTAGTTTGGGGCTTAGATACATGGGAATTATCTGGATAGTCCTGAATCGTGTCATTTTCAACATCTTCATCAATGCCTTTGTTAGTTAATTCTTCCATTTGTAAGGCCATAGTTTGGGTCTTTCCCACCACCTTTTTTGCAGCATGCTTGCTCTTAGCCACACGTTTACTTTTTGGTTCTGAGTCAGAAGTGTCTCCAAAATGTTGCATGGGCCCTGTCTTGCGTGGGGTCGAGCGTCGAGGAGATTTGAGCGGTGACACTTGCCGGGCATTATAAAGATCCAGCTTGCCATCTACTGGGGACCCGCAAGCACGCAGCCCTTCCACAAAGAACGCATTACACTTGACGTAGTCTATATCAGCTCCAAATTCCAATTGTGAGACATACTTGAAAAACTTCACTAGAGAATCTGAAATAAAAATAAAAAACAACTTAAAAAACACATCTAGAGATGACATCTTCAAATACTATGAATATTCAAAATAAGTTTATAATGAAGGAAATTTATAAAACCAAGAAAAATAAATAAATAAACTACTAAGATTAAATTTGATGTAGATGGCCCACCTAGGAAAATAGGAAAAATGGGGGAAGAATCCAATGCACAAAGGTGATATCTTCTTCCTTTCTTCTGTCTTCCATAGCAGAAGTAGTCACACACACATTTTAACACAAATAGAATAATATTTCGGCATTGTAGCCTTTATCAAACACAAAGTAGATAGATGAGAGTACAAATAACACAAACACTGGATTACTCCATTTTGAATTTAAAGAAAACAGTTAGAAACACATTGTGCCAACTGTTTTTGGGAGTAAACATAAAATTCTTGTCTGTGGTTAGTATTTATATAGACCTATTTAAAAATAATAATCTTATAAAAAGAAAGAAACTATCTTCTGTTGAGGCCTGGTGGAAATCTTGATTTGGTAATCCATTTGTGAGCCAGTTCCCACTGTCTAAGTTGAGAACTCTTGCACTGTTTGGGAAATACTCTAATATTTTGGTGGGGTAGCAGATTTGAAAGTCCTAGTTGTGGGCACCAGCATGAATGGGTACAGGTTTGTCCGGATCTTCGTGGTTTGTGTCAAAGCGATTGTTCATTCAGTGTCTGAGAGAACCTTTAGTAAGGCCTATATATTTTGCATCACGTGATTTGCACTGTAGTTGGTATATCAAGTTATTTCTTTTGCAATTATAATAACCAGGAATTTTGTATTTCAATTTAGTTACTGTGCTGTGGAAGGATGAAGCTGGTAGGTGGGTTCCACATGTGCTGAAACGAGTGCTACTGCAAAGGTATGAACCTTTGGTAGTCGGTTTTTCTTCTTTGATTATCTTGGGGCCAGGAAGTTTGGGATGGACTAGAATATTGTGCAGATTGGGTGGCCGTTTGAAAGTGACTATTGGGGGTGAACCAAGAAGGTTTTGGGTCTGGGTTAGGAATTTGTAACCACTTTTAAGGATGGTGTTGGTACGTTGTAGACCAGGATGGTATTGTGTTGTGAGACGAATGTCCTCAACTTGTTTTGGGGGGGTCATAGTCATCCCTGGAGAGTGCTCTGGAGATTTGGTTGTCTATTAAAGGCTGGGGGTAGCCTCTGCTTTGGAAAGCTGTGGAGAGTTGTTTACAATATTCGGTTAACTCATCAGGCTGTGAGCATATAAGTTTGGCTCGGGTGACAAGACTTGAATGGTAGAGACCTTTTTGTGTATGAAGGATGGCTGCTATGGTAGTGGAGGTATTGTTGGTGATTGGTGGGTTTTATATGTTCAGTGGTGTGAATTTGGTTGTTTTCAAGAAACAGATTCACATCAAGGAAGGTAAGACTATGCTGTGATTTATTGTAGGTGAAGTTTAAGGAGCTGCAATTGTTGATATTATCTAGAAAGCTGTCCCAGGATTATTTGGAATGAGGCCAGATCATGAAAATGTTGTCGATGTAGCAAAGCCATAGATAGGGTTTGATGAGCTGAAAATGTCCTTTTCCTGTGTTTTTCCTTTATGTTTTACCCTTTACATGTTTCTATCTATGTGTCCTATCATTCTTTACAATTTTCCATTTTCTTCCCTTTGTGTCTTTTTTTGTTTCCTCTTTTAGGAAACTGCAACTAGGAAGCTGCGTTGCACGTTTCACACACCTCCCTGATTAGTTCCGATAGAATGAAACCTAGGTCGGGGGATTGGGCGGTGAAAATCAATTTTGAGGCAACCATTATTTCTTTGTTCATTGGCAAAAATGTAAAAATGGAATTGTTCTTCTTTTCATTGTAAACACCATATTATGTTCGTCTCTTTAATATGGTTCTATCCACCTTTCCTGTACCTTCTTCCAAATATAATAAAATTGCCTCATTAAGTGAAAAGAGGTTTTCCTTATTAAGATATAACAATTTGTTAAGTAATCAAATGATTTATAAGTGGAAACACTGATATTATCTCAATTAAATAACCTATGCTTAATATAGTGTTTTAAAAATTGATTACTAAGTACATCAAGTGAAAGCTAAAAAATTACGAGCCTACAAAACTTTCGATCTCAATCTCAAACTTCTAGAATGAGCTCGAAATCTGAGTACTCGCAGAGCCCTTAGTGTATGACTAGTTCTACTATAGAATACAGAAGAAAGGAAGATGTCACTTTATGCATTGGATTTTTCCCACATTTCACCTCTTTCCTTAGGTGGGTTTTCTCCATCAAATTTATTCTTAGTAGTTAATTTTCCTATTTCTTTAATATTATTAATTTCCTTTATTATAAAAATATTCAAAATAAAAAATAAATGACACAGTGTATTGAAGAGATTAATCACTCCATTATCTAAAATTGAGATAGTTACTTAAAACACATAAGATATGCGAAACAAAATAGTATAAATTATTGTAGAAACATTTCAACATAGAGCATAAAATAGTATGTACAGTTTTAGAGAAATATATTGAAAAAAAAGGAATTGGTTCACCAAAGACCATAACAATCAACAAATTATTTCTCAGACTTACATTTAAAAATATATTTTTTGCTTATAGCTCAGAACACTATTGATTTTATAAAAACATATTTCAAATAAAAGTTCATTTTTATTTTTAATAGTACAACTTTGCCATGGCATATGATTTAATTTCTCAAGGAGTTGCAGAGATATTAGCAAAATTAGATACGTCTGCTTTTGTAGAGTACCCTCCAAGTAAGTTTCCCAGCAAAATAAGATGCAACATTTTGTTTGTAATGTTTAACAGTGCCTAGATATATAGCCTACACATTTGAGACAAAATTGTTCAAGCCACTTTTGAGGAAATGATCTTTTTCTCTTTTTGCCCTTAGATCAACTACCCTTAAATTTAAGGTTTGATAAATATTTAAAAGAAAACACTGTGGATCCTTATGAAAACCTCTAAGTACAAAATTTTAGCCTGATAGGTAAAATAGTTTTATCTCTAGTCTTGTTAACAGATAGAAAGCATTGCAAAAAAACTATTATTTAGGTCAAGGGGTTTATGAAACATCAACATCAATCAAAATTTTGAGTTGGATTTTTTGTTTTAGGTGCTTACTACCTATTGGCAGTGTAGTCTAGCATTATTACAACACAAATTTTCAACCAGACCTCAGACCATTAATATATCTTAATTACCTGGAGCAGGACCCTTGAAGCAATCCTTCATGAGTCCTGGGATATCATCCATGAAGCGTCTCTTAAGTTCCTCGACCTTACGACAATCTTTAATGGCATGGAGCCAGGGCAGACGGCCTGTCAGCCAGTATAACATGTTGTATGCCAGGATTTCAAGGTCACCCCGATAAGACATCACTGGAGGAACAACAAACACATTATTTATTTCAGAGATACTTTTCCAGCTTCAACAATTTTAAAGCTTGGTGAATATGAATATTGAAAGCTAAAATACATATTTATGTCCAAATTTGGCCATTTTTTGCTGTTATTTAAATTACAAATTAATTTACATGTGACAAAATTAAAAAATAATTAAATTACATATTGTGATGTTAGCTTTATTTATCATTATATCAGCAGAATATGTTTATCATGTTGGCAATAAACTATTTTGTAAATTATTACATAAAGTATCATATTTAGACAACATATTATATTTTTTTTAAATCATAAAACATTGATTTGACTTTGGGAAAATTTAATACAAGTTGATTTATCTTCACTGTGAATTGGTGTTATTGAATGATACTATAGTGCAGTGTTTCTCAAGTGTGGTCCATAGTGGCCTTTCAAATGGGCCGCATGATCCCAGGTACTTAACCAATAATATTCAATTAAAGAATGATTACATATTCTAATACAAACACATTTAAATGCCTAAGTTAAATATAAAATATCTAAACTATGCTCTATTTATTTCCTCGGTGGACACAAGTCAAATAGAAAATGAAGTTTATACCAACCTTAATTCAACAAATCTAAACACTTAATTACTAAATTTATGAGGTTCAGGCAGTTCAGTGTTAAAAATAATCAAACTATTACCAATTCAATGTAATTATTTGAGTCCCCTTTCACCCTCTCCCCAACATACGAGTCAATAAATATGTTTAAATCTTGTATTTAGTCTTAAAATGAAAGTGCCTAAAAATAATATTTTTCCTGCATGATTTTAAAACTCTAACTCCACCCCTATGCCCACGGCTCTGGTACTCCCCAAGTGTGTATAACTTCCATTTGCTGATCCCCCTTAACAAAAACTTTGAAAAATACTGCTTTTATATATATTTGAAAAAATAAAGTTAAATACTAATAAGAAAACAAAACAGCCATTTTGTACTGTACAAGATCACTGAGGAAAAAAAGGTAATTTGGATGGGGTAAACTTACAACTTGATACCACAAAATGAAACTGTAGATAAACTTATAAGGGACACAATGAAAAATTACCCAATTGCAAATTTTTATGTTTTGTTTGGATTGCAGAACTTTAAGGGATAAGAGAGCTAAAAATCAAGATTAAATATAAAAAAATAGTCAAATTAAAATTGATTCTTGATATTTTCATTACTAAAAAAACCTAAACCAGTGAATATATGCAATCTTGATGTCATGCATATTTAGGGCCGCATGCAAGAAATTGACTAAGTGAATGCTTTGTGGATACGGGTTTTCTTACAGCCTCATAGGTTAAAAGGTGAAAACACAAAGCATTCACTATACATTCTTGCATACTGCCCCTAGTCTAGTTTGCCACTGACTGGGAGGTTGGTGTTCAAATCCTGGCCAAGTGTAATGAAGCTGGTTTCTCACTTTCCTACATAAATGTCTAAATTCTGCTATGTATATGTGTACAACCCAAATTGGTAGTGAAACAGTGTGGAGTGGGTAGGGGTGTGCGAAGTCCCCTTTTTCAATTCGAAGCGAGCTCTAATCGAATATATAAAATATTCTCGAAGCCGAATCGAAGTTCTAATATTCTCTTTTAGTTGTTTTATGCTTGAAAAAAATAGTATATTGTGGTTGTTTAAATTACTTTCTGCACTAAAATTACTTGGAAAATGTTTTATTGCACAAATGTTTGTAATATTTCGTATTACTCTGACAAATTAAGCTACTATCACAACATGCAATTCAATTTATTCAGATTTTTTCCATATAAATCTTTATTTGTAATGTACAAAACAACTCAGAATGGCTATAAGTGAATATAACTGGAGTATTATAACTGTAAATATTTTTATTGGTGAAGCTTCAAAGCTTTGCATACCCCTAGGGGTGGGATAAAAATACTCAGCAATAATTTAAGGCATTGAGTTTGACATCCTATATATACATGAATGAGATAATTCCTGTTGAGGTTCAGTGGCTCATTGCATACATCCACATCACCAGACCATCTATAAAACATAGCATTGTGATGTGAGTTGAGAAATGTGGAGGAAGTAAGAAAAGGTCACGGAATGTGTTATGTGACAATGTATGGTTAAAAGTTCTAAATTTTCAATGTGAGAAACCAACACACGCCTACCTATATTTAACATAAATAAATTGAAAACAGTAGAGCCCTAAGTGGCTCAGCTATTAAGAGCATTGTATGTAGGGGTGAGTGAGACCTAACAACTCTGAGTTAGAGTTGAATTGAGAGTAGTTGTTGGTATTCTACCAGAATCTTTTCCCAAAACAAAAAAAAATCAAGTTTAATTCATTTAAGTCAATTTTGAGACATTACATAGTAAACAGTACTTCAATATTTTCTTTTGTATGATTATAAAGTATGAAAGCTAAATAAAATTTGAATCCATATTGGACTAAACAATAAAGATATGCTGAAGGCAAGGTGAAATCACAGCACTCATGTCTTCCTTAATATATGTGCTGGCTCCCAAACACTGAACAGCCAAAGAGCTAATGAATGGGGAAGTACTCCAAACCAACCTTTGGTTTGCAAACTTTCAATCAAAGGAAGAAGATACAAGAATGTAAGATAGGAACGAGAGGAATTATAACACAATATCCCAACAAAAATATTTGTTTAGAACCATGCATTCACAAGTAGGCTCAGCCTTTAACTCTAGAATTCATATTATCATTTAACTATTTTAACTTAAACCAGTGACCACACAATCTAATACGCCAATGCCACAATAGACTGTATTGCCAGTGATGGGAAGATCAAGGCGCAATGGGACTTTTCTTAAATAGTTCCTCAATCCTTCACATAAATGATGGGAATATTATCTCCCCAACATTATTATAACCCCCCTACCCCCCAAAAACCCTAAGAATAAATAATACGGATTTTAAGGCAATAACTTAATTCTCATGGAAAGAGGGTGTAAATATCAGCCCCTTAGCACTACAACCAGCTGAAGACAACATTATTATTATTATTATTATTATTAGCACCGCGTCTTACTACCCGTTCGGGTTATACGCACTTACGCTAATGTGTAATGGTAGGGTGATTGTGAGATAAAATGAAGGACCTACAGTTTAACGTGGAATCCGAACCACGGTGGAGGCCTAGCATTCCTCACATTCACAAGATGTCTTGTCAGAGGTGAAGGAAGGGTTTGGTAATCAGATAAATCTTTGCCGGGACCGAGGATTGAACCCTGGCCGCCAGCTGAAGACAACAGTATTATAGAAATCTCACCCCCGGCATGGCTGTCCCGGCTGAGGAACTCAATGGTGCCGTTGTGTGCCTTCTTAGGGTTATTCTTGCAGTCAGCGGATTGTCGTGAGGCCATGCCGAAGTCTACCAGATATACCTGGTTCTCAGAGCCCTTTAAATGGCCCAGTAGCAGGTTGGCAGCCTTGATGTCTGCGTGGACATATGACTTGCTGTGCATGTACTCCAAGACGTCCAACTGTGCACACATTAACATTAACCCCCATAGAAACCAGAGGAGTGGGGTTTACAAGACTTAATCTATGGATATAAATGAAGTGGGTTGTCCAAGGCTAAGGCCATTTTCATAGTCAGCTTGAGTATACCTCAAGTGTGACGCTATTCTAAATGTTGGATGACACCTACCTAGACCAGAATGGAATGGAATGGAATGGACCAGTTTCATATGTGAAACTGGCCCACTCCATTTGAGTTTAGGTAGTGTCATCTTACATTTAATGTAACACTGCTCTTGAGGCATACTCAGTCTGACTATAAAACTGGCCCTACTCTGTGGGTATAACTGAAGTGGGGTGTGCAAAACTAAGACTAGAAACATATGAGTCAAACAGCTATTAAGTCACTCACCACCTGTCTAGCGATGCGCAGCACGGCAGGCAAAGGGAACGTCTTCCCGCCCTTGGCCAGAAGAGAGTCCAAGTCCTGGCCAAACCTTTCCATTACCATGAAGCGGTACTTGTGACCCCCAGATGAATGGGAACCACTTGCGACAAACCTTGGCATACCGAGGCTCTTGAGCTTCCTTGCCTTCATCCACTCATCAACTGCAAAAATATTGGGTTTCGTGGAGTTGTTAATGCCCGAGATCACACTTCAACAAAGCAGGAGAAAGATTTTGAATATTTGCCATTTCTGGCAAAGCACAATGAAAGTGTTCTTACTACATGGTTTCCCACACTAATTCAAGCATACTTCCTCCCAATCAAATGTTTATCAACCCTAAACCCAACTGTTACATCTTAGAACTGAAATCTAGAGTCATTAATATAAAACAGTGGAATTGAGAGCTGTGAAACCGATTCAGGATCATTCCATATTTAATCAACCGACAAACCAACTGTTTTCAACCTTAACAGTGAAAATAGAACCTCAAAAGTAAGGTTTGTAATAGACTAACTAAATGCGAAATTAAAAAATGTGTAAACACCAATGGAGGATGAAGCCATAGATGAAAGAAAACCTTATAAAATCCAGGGGACCCAATGCATTTGTACAATTCAATCCTTCAAATGTACTTGTACTGACAACAAATTTTACAAGCTATGTGTGTCTGCTTCTGGCTATTGCACCAGTTTCAATATCTACACTGGTAAAATTATTGTCCAAGGCAAAAATTGTCTGTCAGTGAGCGTGTTGTGTTGGAGCTGGAAAATGATTTCTTTGATAAGGGGTATATACTGTGCCTAGATAATTGCTATTCTTCACCAAACCTCTTCATGAAATAGAAGAGATGAATGCTGTAGGAATAGTAAGAGGAAACCGAAAAAATATGCCAAAAGATCTACCATAAAATAGATTAACCCCGTGCCAAGTGAAGACAAGATCTAGCCATGAGCTACTTGCCCTTGAATAGCATGATCTTATTTTAAAGCATAAATATGCCAACATGATTGACGCAGGGAAAATAAGAAGTTTGGCATGCTTCCCAACCGTGAAATTTTTTTCTATGCAATGGATGCATGCTATTTTATGTAGTGAACACAAAATATATTTGGGAAAATGGCTAAGTAGAATGAAGGAAGATATTTTCTGAATACAACAGAATGTCACCCACTAGAATAAAGCAGATGTGACCGACACTCAAAATGAATGGCCCCTGCGTTTGCAATACTAGCCCTGAAGACACTTCCTAAAACACATTCCAGCAAGAAAGAAAAAGGATATATCTTTTTGAATCTACTTATCTGTTACCCCCCTTAAAAAAAGTGTCTTGGGGGCACTACACGTTCCAAAGTGTTTCAAGGCGTACTGCATTGCTTTATATTCTTGAAAGGGTAAGATATTTTTTATTTCAGGGTTCCACAGTTAAAGTCTGTGGCAGTGAGAATGAACTGAAAACATTATATTCTTATACTTCAGTGAGTTTGATGTATCTACAAATGTTCTAAAAAAATTGTATACAAGCTACTTTTTTTAAAATCACAAACACCAAATACCCTTTTTTTAGAATTTTTATAACTCAATATACTGATTACTGTATGCAGAGTGCCACAGTACAGAAAATGTCAACAATCTACCTAGTATACTTAATAAAATACATAACTTTGAAGTTAGCATAACTCAGTGTAGAAAGTGTCTCCATAATAACATGCACAATACCAAGTAAAGTAGGGAACAAGGTAATAGGTAAAAATACTGTTCACCAATTTCAGCAGTGTGCTGCAATACTGTTAAACAAAAATTTCACAGCAGTAGTAAAATAATGAATTAGCTGTTTGTCAAGATATCAACATCCATATTCATAGAAAATTATACTGTAGCAACTGTTTGATTTTATAAAGGACCATAGACAATTGTGTTCAAATCCGTAATACTGGAGGCTCACATAAATGACAATAAGCTTTAAGAAAGATGTACAATATCTTGTTCTGGTCTATGTCCTCAGAAGTTAGACAAGTTTATTTCAATTTGTTTTAAGTAAAATAAAAACTAATATTCGTTATTCTGAAGAGAGTAAAGTTAAATATTTTATCTTTGACCAAAAGCCGGAAATTCTATTTGATGATAAAAGTGGATATAAAATTTAGGAGAGGCTACAAAACTTTTATTATAAAATTCCCTGACTTTCCCAGGTTTTTCAGACTACATTTAGAAAATTCTAGACCTGACCTTTTTACAGTTTATCTTGCTGAATGGGAATTTTTTCATTTATTATATTGATCACATATTTTCAAAAAAATTCTAGGCTAACAAACATTAACATTCTTATAAGTTCTTGTTCATTCTCTATTAGTTAGATAGGTATTATTTGTGTTCCTGTGTGAATGTGTTATAAAATAAACCCTGTCCAACCATCTCATGTTAGAATAAAATATCTAAACAAAACATTGAGAAACACTCCTACTTTTGTTTATATATTTAGGTACAGAATTAATCAAACATTTAAATTCCCTGACTTTTCCTTATTTTGATTAAATTCCCTGATATCAAAGAATTCCCTGACTTTTCCGTCTTTAGCCACGATGAATTTGTAAATATAATAGTAAATGGTGACAAGGCTTTGTGGTAGAGAAAGACAAACTTGCAATAACTGTTAGTTTTTTTTACATTCTTACTAACCATCTCTGTCATTCACATACCCACAAAAACCAAATATTTATTTGCCATAAATAAGATTAAAGTGAAAGCCATTGTCAACAAACTAACAGCAACAGGGTGCACATACACACTATAACAAATGGCAATGCTGATCATCTCCAGAAAAATATAGCAGCAAAGGAGGAAATCTATGGCAGAATTTTAAGCTTTTAATAATTTCTTTGTGATAGTTGAAATTTCGACTTCCCCAAATGCCTATCATTAGATAGATCCTCACAATATTTTGTTAAGTTATATTAATATCTAAACTGTGTTGCTATACAATTCTTATACTTGTTTTAATAAAAGTAAGATATTTATGATTTAAGTATATAATATGCACAGTGAATAAGTTTAGGTATTCATGTTTCAATTTTGTTTTGCTTTTCTGAGGCAACATTGTTACATAGGTCATGTGACCTTTATTGCTTCTTCTTTTTACACAGTACTTAACAGCTGTTTGTTGACATATAATGTAGCCGTAGTGTCTTTATCAAATATAATTATGCTATTCTCCTTAATAGTTTGTTCTATATATGGATCCCTGTGTTCTTGATTAAACAGCTTATTAATTTAGGGAGAAAACTTTAAGCCCAACTATTAATCATAATTGTGTTCTCGATTATTACAGGTAATTGTATCAAATGAATTGATAGTCAAACTAATATTTGATATCTCTATTGATTTTTTCAACACTGAATCTTACTAGCTGTTTGGGTTGATGCAAATACCTCTAGTTCTAGGTTCAAAACTTTGGAAAATTAACACAACTTGATTGAGTTTTACAATAATTTTGTCTTGAATCAACACACATACTTTTTAGTGAGTTGTTCGTACAAACGCTCTTAACTTTACCTAAGTATACTAGTTGAAATCATTACTGCTAATGTTAATCTCCAAAAAAATAAAAGAATATTGGTAAATAACACCCTTATATCCAGGCGTTATGAGAAAAGGAAACCTATAGTAAAGAACATACTTCAAATTAAAATACATGTGAACTTTTACTATTAATTTCACCATATTTTTATGGAAACCTTTTTGAGGATGTCTGTTATAATATAACAGACATCCTCAAAAAGGTTTCCATAAAAATATGGTGAAATTAATAGTAAAAGTTCACATGTATTTTAATTTGAAGTATGTTCTTTACTATAGGTTTCCTTTTCTATATTATAGTATGGCCATGGATTTTAATAAACCCTTAGTGAATAGGACTCACTGTCAGCAGGCTTTGCTATTTTCTGGTAGACGTGTATTTCAACAAACAAAGGACCATTCTCATGAGGCTCCTGAAACATCAATCCCAAGAAACATACTTTTATAGCATAATTTGTATTTGCCAGGTACAAATAGAAATAGAAACACTAAGGGCTTATGTGTTTGATTTTAAATAAAATAAGAGAACGTAACAATTTTTAAGTGGTAAAGTTAGGGGTCATTTGTTATATCATCGTTTAAAAAAAACTCAGCAGTTTCAGTAAAATATTATTAGAATTAATATAAATCATATAGTCTATAATGTAACCTATACCCTTTTTGTACTTAGTGTCTAGCGACAGGTTTTAGCCAACAAATACTTACAATCTTTATAACGTACGGGAGACTCTTGGCACAAGATGGTGTTACTTCGGTGGCTGGAAAATAAACAAATTCTTAGTATATCCTCAGAGTATGATGTTCTATACTTTATTTAAAATTATAATACTATTATCTCATAAAGTGAAAAGAGGTTTTCCTTATAGAGATACATTATTTCAAATTAATTGATAGATAAAGTAAGCAATTATCCCTTCATCTGCTTTCCCAGTGTAGGTAAAATGTCCTCAAGACCTACCCGAATATATTTCTCCAAAGCCTCCAGTTCCAATGGAAGGGCCTATCTTCCAAGATCGTTTATGAATGTCTGTTATAATCTCGCCAAGTGGAATTTGTTCAGGGAATTTGTATTTCTTGGACTTGGTAGGCTTCCTGGCAACTTTCCCTACTGTCTTTGCAGCGGTGACTGACTTCTTCCCAGACATCTTGACCAACCTAGATGAAACAATGGGCCAGTAAAGAAATCATTCATTAATGTCACCCACTGTATTATCCCCATTAATTAATATATAACCCACAAAATACCTCATTTAGACAATTTTGAGGCGATGGAACCAATTTAATTTGGCCAGCAATAAGCCAGATAATTTTTTTAAACTATTTTTTTTAAATTGGAGCACTTAGTAGAGAATGAAATAAGACATGTTTCACTATGATTTAGTCTCTAATTTGTTAAATAAATTAATGCAATTTCTATGATGATAGAGTACATTCAATACAATGTCATCACAAGGAAATCCTCTACAAAAAAGTGTCAAGGTAAGATACTGTTAACCTAAGTATGTCTTACAAATTACAGCATTTATTAGGTCACTATGTTCATATAGCCTATATCTTTTGACATTCATTACTTACATATTATATTTCTATGTTTCATAAACTCAATTTATTAACACTGTTCAACCACACAAATATAAGAAACATAACTTTAGGGTGTAATATGTACCTTACGATCGACTTTAAATCATTATGTGAACGACTGATCAATAGCAAGTGCACAGGATCACCGTGAAGTAAGAGGTCATCATCAATATTTACATTCCAAAAGTGATTTGGGCAAGTTATTAGTAAGTTTGATTTAAATGTAGGCCTAATATTTAGTTAAAGTTTACAAAATGATAAAATCTTGGTGTCATTCGTATCTCCGTATTCTTATGTGTGTAATAAAGTGAATAAAAATATAGAAACATTGTACCATGACAAATAAAAAGAGCCTAACGTGGGACAAATACAGCACATTATCACATTTATAATGTTGTGACAAAAAACTAGGACAATGTAACCTAGCATACACGCCTAAGGAAATTAAATACAAAATGGCATTAGTCATATATTTAAGCAAACATTTATGCTAGGGTTTGAGGATATATATCAACAGATATATATTGTTATATATTAAGATAAATATCCTGATATTTGTCAAGATAACTATCCTGATATTTATCTGTTGATATATCAAAGGAACTTAGAATTTTTTTAAAAGATATTTGCTGTTGAAGAGTAGCATACTTTAGAACCTAAAAGATCAACTACACGATATACAGACATATTTAGTAAAATGTAGGAATATGGCATTAGGTTCTATACACTAATCGACGAATTTGTGTGATCATAGATTTTGTTGATGAAATCTAGCCCAAAAACCAAAATAACTATCCTTTGAGCATCTGAGTTCTATCAGCAATAGTTTTATCCCAATTGTTATGGCTCTATCAACCACCTGTATACCCTTTTCATATTTGTTTGGTAAGCAGTTCCATTGTACCATTCCTCCATTAACTTGGTGGTAGTTAATATTACAGAAACTGCTGCCTGGTTTGATTGGGCAAAACTTTAAAAAAAAAAAAAAACTGGTTAGATTTGTGTGAGCAGTTGTTGACAATTGCAGCAACAGCTAAGTTTTAGCCTTGACACATTTTTTTCAAATTTTGTCACAGTCCAATCAAAATTAAGAAATTGATTGGGAAATGTAAAGGCAAGTTAGCAGTCCTCTTCAAATACTTGAACAAAGATTCATGCAGTAAGAAAACAGACTTAGAATGGGTGTAGGGTCATAGGAAGGGGAAGATGAAAGCCAAAATGTTAGTTTAGTTAATTGTGTTACTTTTTTAAACCAAGATGAAGATTTGTGAGACACCTGAGACTGATGTGAATGTGATGACAAAACTCTTATTGTTTGTATTTTTATCTATACTGTGTTCACAGCTTAGTTGGCATTTTTTTGTAAGAAAAGTATTGCCTGTGCAATTCACATAGAAATTGTGGTTATACTAACCGCACTAAAAACACTAGTGCATCGAGCGTCACTATTTTATTGGTGATAGTCATACAGTGGGCCTATTTATGATTTAACACACAAAATACTCTATTTACGATTTACTAGAGGAAATACAATTTTTTTATAGATAAAAAATTATATTGAATTAAATATGTTAAATTAGTAATTAATTTAATGTTAATTCATTTATTTTATAGCCTAATTAAAAACATTTGATTATATTATATTAAATGGCTTTTAATTTTGTGAACTGTCTTGTGCCTAAAGAATTAGCTTCCTATTAAATAATTTGTTTCAATGTTCAACTTTCTTTAATGAGCATTAAGACATAATTTTATCTATTAAATTATCAAAACTAAGCAGCCTACATGTAGACAGACTAATTGATCAGTAGGGGTCTGCTTGTATGATATTGAATAAATTTTCTTATAAAATCACGGAATGAATTTAGAATTCATCAATTTATGTGAATTAAATCAAGGCAAAATCAAAGGACCTAAAAACAAAACAGTAACAATATCACCGAAAAACAGTTTTTTGTTGAACTTTAAAATAAAATATATACTCTAGGCTATTTCTTATAGTTATTATGTCAGGAACAGTTTATCACTCAAAGTGGGCACACTCCAGAAATTGTAGGCCTACTGCTTATTGAACCGTTGTCATCTTCACTGGAAGGCTCCATCACATTTATAAGTGGCTCAATGTCATCCTGTAGATTATCAATTTCAGATATTTTGTCTTCAGTCTTCTTGGTGTGTTTGCAATAATTTTCCCACTGTTGAGTTGTAACCACCTCAAATGCAGTGTCAATCAAGGATTTCATTTAAGATTCTTTAAATTTAGTCTTATGACAAGTGATGTGTGTCTTCACTTGACACCAGACGAGTTAAATGAGGTTCAGTTCATAGTGATACGGAGGGAGCCTGAACCAAGCTCTCTTGCTTTCTCATCAAACAATTTTGCGGAGTACATGTGCATAATTTTTTCCATTTAGGCCAAAAGCTTGCTCTTCAAACTGTCTTTAGGAAAAACTATATTATTTTCTAACAGCTCGGTTTATATTTCTTCTTAAGTGGTTACCGGTGTTGACATCTTCCCCAGCTTTCGGGAATGATAGGAAGCGTTGTCTATAACAAACATGCTTCCTGTGCCAATGTTTGGCAGTAGTTCCTCTTCAAACCACTTATCAAAACCATTTTGTGATAATTCACAGCTCCCTTTTAAGCCCAAAACACAATTTTTCCATCAATGACAAAACCATTCTTTCCTCTGGCATGAAACAAGGTCTATGTTGTAATGATCCCAATTCCTCATACTTTTATTAGTTAAAATTAATCTTAACATGATGTTTAGTTTTTAATTTTATAGTTTAATATTTTTATTCATCTTTGTCAAGGTAACCATATTTCTTTTTTGTGGCATGTGCCAAGGTTATATGCTTTTCCTGGTTGAACATTATGAAACAGGTGCAGTTAGACTCCACCCCTTTATGTATTTTCCTACTTTTTAACAATCTCTGGTTGGTGGAAAAAAAGAGAGTTGATTTTGAGTTTGGGGCTCAAGAATCTACAGAATTCACACAAGAAAATTCATAAGTGCTGCCACTTCTGTAACTTGAACCTACTCGAGTCCTATTTGTTGCAAAGACTGGACGTGTGTAAGCTGATGTCCTATTTGTAGAGGAGCCTGGATGTATGTCAATTACTTGAAGTTGTAACCTAGTAATGAATTCTTTAATTGATTTCATATGTAATGAGATCTTAGTTCACAAGTTGTACTTATCTTTGTAACTGTGTTAGTATAATATTGAAAACAGAATTTTAGCCTAAAAAGCCCTACTTTAGTTAACGCGACTAAGATCAATAAACCAATTTTATTTATAGAAATAATTATTTTTAGCACCACATTTTAGGGCCCACTTTCGTTTGGGTTATACGCTTATGTAATTTTCTGATAATGGTTTTAGAAATCGGGAAGGTTATATTTAGAGGAAGTGTACCTGCATTTGAATGTAGGGATAGTGAAAAACCATTTTGAAAAAAGCCTCAGTACACCCAAACTCGATCTCCCCGTCATTGGCAGGCTAGTCTAACACGAGAGTTGTGTGTTAGACCACATGGCCACCGAAGCGGGTATAGAACTAGGCCTAGCTAATATAAGTAAATATTGATGTGTAAATGTATTTGACAATCTCTTTGCATATAATTTATCTACACAAAAACTTACAGTGTGTATGTGTGTATACATATGCCTATAGTGATTTGATTTTACAATATAGGCCTATACCAAGACAATAGTTAAAAAACCATAAATATCATTTATACCCGACATATAATTATCATACTTTTGAACCCTGATTTTTATACTGGTTAGGACGTTATAGCATTTCAGGAAATGCTGAGTAATATGGCTGAATGATAGGCCTACCTTGTGAAAAAGACAAACCAAGTTTTTATTTTATAAAGAATTTAAGTTATAGCACCGCATCTTACTAGCCGTTCAGGTTATACGTTTTTATTTTATCAATTTAGACTTATAAATCAGTGTTAGGCCTACTATTTTAATGTAACTTATTTCCCTTTCATGTGTCAAATGAAGTAGGTATAGGCCTATTGTCCGAGTCTATTTTCATGAAAATATTTTTTTAAATAAAAAGAGTTTGCCAAATAGAGACCCAAAAGGTATCTGAATTATTATATCTACTTGTGTGCTGTCATTTTGATATGTACCCTTTCCAGTTGCATCTGTAATCGTGACTTATTTAAACAGAATATATAATGTAGAAAGGAACTTGACACTCTGCAAAACCTCAAATGGCTACAAAATAAAATGCTGTGTAAAAACTTATTCAGTCTAAACCTGTATGTACAGGTAAAATGTGTTAAATACTAAAACAAACTAAGAAATCATATTAATTCAAATGGGCGGTATACATTACCAAAAACTGTCACAAATACAATTTAATTTTCACAAATAAAGCTGCTTTGTTATATCAAAGTCAATTAACACTATACTTATAATAACATTTTAATTTCAACTGACATTTTACATTTAAATATCGTCGTTCAGTGTTACCAACAGCCAACATAAATTTTCAACTTAAATAAGTCCTAAGTAACCTTCAAAGAGAATAAAAATCACTATGCGGAAGGTAAAATGGTACCACGGGGTTTAGGGTTCAAAACTAACTACATCATAGTTTTCGGCAGTTCAGAGCACTCGTAAGTGTTGTTACACCCTCTCTACGACTCGTTATTACCCCGACCATTATAAGGTAATAAAGGGAGAGGATATAAACTACATAGAAT